>VZRE01000993.1:401-37197 GCA_013396775.1 Cephalopterus ornatus | reverse complement strand
AGAGGTCCTTTCCAACCCATCTGATTCTGCAATTCTATGATTCTATGAAAGAACTGCCCTAGTTTCTAAAGCTGTTTTAGTAAAATGTGACAGTTTAAAAAATATAGTTAATTTACATTTGTTTCTATGTGATCATGATTGAGAGGGGTGATCCTGTCAACCCTAGTGAGGCTGCATCTGGACTACTGTGTCGAGTTCTGGTCTCTTCACAACAAAAGAGACATGGAGCTCCTGGAGCAAAGAGCAACAAAGATTATTAAGACACTGGAGCAACTTGCTTATGAGGAAAGGCTGAAAGACTTGGGCCTGTTTGACCTTGAGAAGAGATGACAGAGAGCAGATCTCATCAATGTCAATCATTATCTGAAGGAGGGGAGACAAAAGAATGGAGCCAGGCTCTTCTTGGTGTTGCCAAGCAATAGAACAAGAGGGAATGGACAGAAACTGATGCACAGGAAGTTCCACCTGAATATAAGGAAGAATTTCTTTGCTGTGTGGGTGACCAAGCATGGAACCAGAGAGGTTGTGGAGTCTCATTCCCTGGAGATATTCAAGAGCCGCTGGAACTCAGTCCTGTGCACTGTGCTCAAGGATGACCCTGCTTGAGCAGGTAAGCTGGATGAGATGACCCACCATCATCCCTTCCAATCTGACCCATTCTTTGATTTTGTGACTATTCCATAGCTTAACAAGCAGACGCAGGCATTCACCCATTCCAAGTTACAGATTTAATTCAAGACCTAATTTTTAGTTCACATGATTGAAGACCATATCACTGCAGCTGTATAGTATTATGCAGGGATACTGAGATCAGTTTACTAAATGTCCTGTTTACTGCAGCAATTATAATAGCTAGAACTTTATGAATACACACAGTAAAAAACAGTAGCAAACAATATGATGTCTTTGACACAGATGAGCTTTTATCATAAGAATCATGATGGAAAATTTCTCAGCTTCTTCAGCTTTTCCACATTTGACAGTTAATCTAAAATATTTCCATTTTATATAGTACCTACACAGTCATTTACTAATCAACAATGATCATTCCTTGTAAATAGACACCAAGTCTAAGGTTGATTTGAGGTAATTTATTCTAACACACTTGGCCTGAAGATACACATGAGAAGATATTGTGCTAGTTAAATGTTTCTAAGTAAATATGATACATTTTACAGAGGAGCCTGCAGTGAAATCAGATTTGTGATCTTTCATGTTATTTACACAATGTAAACATTATGTAGACTGCAAATATTTAATAATTCTAATTTTATTTAGTGTATCTAGTTTAATAGGTTACTTCTCTTTATCATTCAAATTAAACTTAGAACGATAAATAAGCAACTAGATCAGCAGCTGCCACAACCATAAGCAGAGCTGAATTTTGATTATTCAAAATATTATGAAAGTATGACTGAGTCTATTGTAAGAAGATGTGAACCTTCACTTACTGAGAAATGTGCTTTAATCATCAGAGTTGATTAACTCTACTATGACTACAACTTGACTATAATCAGAACAAGATCATAACCTGTTGTTTATGTCAGTCACTTGGGAAAGGGATAACTTATGTTTTAGTAATTTCTGAAATTACTTCTTCATTTATACACTTCAATGTAACATCAGATGCTTTCTGTTGCTGGAAGCCTCTTCCATGCTCAGGCTTATTGAAGCCTGTTTCTTTTTTTTTGGAAAATCCTTGGGCATATTTTGTATTTCCAATTTGATAGGATTTTTTCCCATCAAAGCATCTCTTTTCCTCCTATTAATTAGGTTATACTTTGCAATCAACTTTGGCATACTGACTATTTGTCTTTCTGAACATGGATAAGCACGATTTCATACTCATGGCCTCAGTGATGTTTATTAGAAGTCAGGACATGAAAAGCAACTGGGAAAGAAAGAGCATACACTATAAAATTATTTTAACAGTTCTGAAAACTTAGAAAATTCAGCCTCTTTGTGAGTGGACTGTTTAAGGGGTGACAATGATGTATGGTGAAAATGCGGACAAGGAAAGTAAGAATTATGAAGCCATGCACCAGTTAACTAACTGATTATGCATTTGAATAATATACTATTGTGAATATTGCTTTTACAGGAAATTGCACTTTTGTAAATAACATTAAAAAGTTTTCTGTACTTACAGCTTTCTGATGAAATTACTGTGGGCCAAAATATATATCCAGTTGTGAAACTACATCTGAATATGCACATCAGGGCACATTAATATCAAGAACAACTGAGGTCAGAAATGCAAGACAATGGAATAATATATATTTGAAAACTCCTAGTGTTACTAGTTTTCACATGTATTACGTTGTGCTGTTATTACTATTGGTACTAAATATCATAATAAAAAATAGATTTATTTAACCCAATCCTTTTGTATAAATTATTTTTTGTAAATTATTAAAGCTCTATAATCCATTGGAATAATATCTATATCAAAGATGTACAAAATTAAGACTATATTTCATCTTCAGCAACAATTTTTGGAGCATAATACCAATAAGCATAATAAATAAAGCTTTAATATGCTGAAATAGGGAGTGGATTTTCAGACCAGAAAAGAAATATTACAGTAAATATAGTTCACACATTTTTCATTTTACATGAATGCTTCCTCTAATGGGATCTGCATGAATTATAATCTCTTACTTTAGAGAATTCCCATTTTTAGATATTTTATTTAGTGCAAAATATTTAAATAGCTCTGCACACAGAATGCACTATATTCAATTAACTTCCCTAGCAAAAACGTTGAATAAAATTTTCTAACAACTTCCTAATTTTTTGGTTTTGATGAAAGTTGGCAGAAGCACTAATTATGAATGAGGTCTGTATATGTGAAGGAGTAGAAGGTGGTGGGATGGATGAGGGGTGCGCAGCAGATGTAATTTAATGTGACTTTAGCAGAGTTTTTGACATTTCTGCTACATTCTTGTATACAAGTTAGGCTGGATGGAGGGCCACCAGGATGGTTGGAACTGGAGCACTTGTCCTGTAGTGTGAGATTGAGGGCTGGTTCAGCCTGAAGACAAGAAGGTTAAGGAGGCACCTAACAGCGGCTCCTGGTACACATGGAGTTATCCAGAAAATAATAGCCAGCTCATTAAAGAGGCATGTGGTGGGAGGATGAGAAACAACTGTGAAGGAAGGCTTTCAGCCTGAGGACAGACAGGATCTGTCCTTGGAAGTTTTTGTGACCCAACCGGACAAAGCCCTGGGCAACCTGGCTGGATCTCACAGATGACCCTGCTTGGAACAGGAGACCTCCCAAGGTCCCTTCCTACTAGTATTATTGTGAGATTAAAACTGTCTGAAATACCCACTATAACTGCATACATTTCAACCATTTGGGGGGATCCTGTTCCTGTTCCCTCAGGTCTGTGAAGGAAAGATGATGCTTGCAAAAGACCCTGTTGCGTGTTAAGAATGGTATCATGTCTGCAGCTTGATCTCTGGAGAAGCAATTGTAGACAGCTTTGATATAAATACAGTAATCAGAATTCATTCATCTGACAGTGTAACGTGGCATTTCATTTTATAGAACAAAACAAAAAACCAAAAAAACAGACCAAAAATCCAACCAACCAAACAAAAACCTTTCAAAGGAAGCAGAAATCTTTTACTTCTCCAGAAAACAAACACAGTCTGGCAGTTGCAATCACAGCTTTAAGATTAAATGGAGCAGTTTTACAGGTAAAGGGGTGCTACTGTCACAGTGAAATTTCTAAAGGTTTTTCATTTGGAACTCAGTAAAAAGGGAGAATAAACCTGGAGAAAAGCAGACTGATATTCCAGCATATACTTAAGGGTTTGCCTGGCACTTTCCATGAGCTCTAAATCAGAGGTACATATGACAGATGCTGTGTGTGTACTACTGTTTCTGCGCATGAGAAGAAGACATGCATCTAGCTCAAGCACTGTCAGTCTTGTTGGCATATGTGAAAACATGAGAGTAAATGGGAAAAGCGTATGTGGATTCAGTGTCTGAACCTTGGAAAAATGCATTAATCAGTATGCAGGGGATTTGCATTAAATCGTTGATAGTCAGACTGATGTCTGTCTCCTCAGTTTGTTTGTGAATGCTGCACTGTGACAAGAAATGTGCGCTCGTGTCAATACTGCTGTGGGATTACAAAATATGGTCCAGTGCTGCCTCTTAGCCTTCCAGCACTAAATAACTGCCTCTGGAAAAAGCTTGGGCTACATAGTTCTCTGTTCTTCTCTTTCTTTTTAAGCCTTTAATTGACACTAATTGTTTCTGCCCCAAGAAAGAATAGTTAGGAGCTTTTAGCTCTATAAACTGATCTTGGTGACCAACTGCATTCTGGAAAAATGTTAAGTCTGTAGTATTTTCACCAGTTGGTGACCTGCTAAGTAGAAAAATGGGCTGACAGGTTGAATTCTGAAGGTATCATGGGGTGATATTCACAAGGCTACCAAACCAGTTGTGTGATATTACTGGCACTTTGCTGCCAAAAATCCCAAAATCCCATGTTTTGTGCCAGATATATTAACAAGCTGTAGCTCTGCTAATTTTGGTTTTATATAGCTTACAGGAAATGTGTCATGAATAACAGCTAAGCCATCTTCCAAGAGTAACATTAATACTTTAAGCTTCTGTTAACATAGATAGACTGAATGAAATGGGAAGTTAAATATTCTGTGAAAGATGGCTGCCTCACAAAAATCTTTTCGGCATTTGAAGTCCCCTCTGATGATACAAAACATAAATGTGAGCATATATGAGGAACTGCAGCCATTTGAACATTGTTTATCATTGTTTCAGGATTGTAAAACGACCTTAGGGTAAACATGAGGGAGATGGCTGACAAGCTCTACAGCAAGGCTAATTTTGATTTGAACAAGGTTCTGAAATATGAATTCATGTGGTTGAGAGCAGTTCTGCATATACTATTCTTTAACAAAATTATCCCTGCTCTATCATTTTGAGGATATGGATCTGTAACTACATACTCTTTTTTAATAAACGAACAGAAAAATATGGCATTATGAACAACTGATGGATTCTATCCATATTAAAAGCTAGCCAAATCTGTAACAATAAACATAAGGAGAGCATATTAGTAGCTTTAACATTTTCTTGTTTTCACGTAATTAGTGTCCCTGAGGAAGTTACTTTCCATTTTTCAAACAGCAATCACAAAAGAAATGAATTCTGAATTAATTGAAGTCCATGACAAAACTTCAAAAGGATCAGCATTTCATCCTTGCTTATATTGTGAGCTTTCTGGAAAGGTTTCCAAAAGGCCTAGGGGTTGTGAAATGTGATTGTAGACATACTTTTGCAACAGATGCTGAAGGAATAGATTGCATATTCAGAAGTGTTTTCCAAGAATGTCACATTTATTTGTGAATCTAAACAGTCAATAAGCCAATAATTGCACAAGTGATTGTTAAAAATGAATATTGTTTTCTTATCTAGAAAAAAAGAATTTTAATATACACTTTGGTAGTTAATGGCATTCTAAGGCATATATTTGTCAGTAGATTCACATGGTGAATATCACAGTGTAACATTTAATCTTTCCCTGTTTTATCAATCATGCTATTCTCAGCAATTAATGGCAAGAATTTCTAACAAAAGACAAAAACTGAGTGGCCTCATAAGAGAACATGTCAAATTATTTTGGGATTAAATATCTTGGTTGCCAAGTTGTAATCTCAGACTCCTAACTCCTCCTGTAGACATGAAGCAAATAATTGGCCAGCAAGGAGAGGAGTGTTCTTTTTCAGATGGTTCTACCAAATTAATAAATGAACCCTACTAAATGGCCACAGAAACTCTGTTTGAACATGTGTAATTCAGTGGATGTTGAGGAGTGATTTTGAACATGATTAATTTAGGTGAAATAGGGTTTTTTAAAAAATTGCTGAAAATCTCTAACAGCATGTCTTTGTAGCTTCACAGATTTACTAGAGAGAATATTAGGCCGTATTATTGAGCTATTAGTAAGCTGCATGAAGAGAAGCACAGAAAGCAGCAAAGGCAGCACCATTACAGAAATCATTGGCATATTTTCCAAATGAGTAGACTATACAGAATTTCGGTCACTGCGTCAAAAACAAACCCAAAAGAAACAGAACCAGCTCAGCAACTCTGACAGAAAAATTACAGCTTAAGAGATTCTTCACATAAAAAGATGAGATAAATACCAGCATTATCTCATTTTTAAATAGCCTCCATGTGAGGTGATGGGACAGATATTTAGGAAAATGCATGTTACTTTGACTGTCATTCAGATGACCTGGAAATACAGAATTGTGAAAGCGCATGATGAAAGAGAAAGGAAGGCAGGAAGGCAAGCTGTCATTAATGAAATATATAAATATGAGGAACAAGTCAATTCAAAGGTTAGGAATGAGAATAATTCTTAACATTCCTAATGATTTCAGTGATAACCATAGCAAGGATAAGAGAAACTCTTCTTCTGAGTGCTTTTTTGAATAGGAGGACCTCTCCACAAGCCCTGGTGTACAGCTTTGAGCCATCCTTTACCAACCTGTATAGCTCCTGCTCAGCTCTATGACCCAAATTCAGCCTCTTGATGTAAGTGGGGGCTTTTTTCATGAGGGACACAGTGTCAGCCTACAGCTCCTCTTGAGGCCAGGCTGTGTTGTTAGTGGATTCCATGTCACTCACCCTACTTGGGACCAGCCAAGCTGAAATCATAGCAGGTGCTTGGAGGGTGAGAAGAAATAATGCAGCTGAACTACCAGCTTCACAGCTCTCCAGTTCTGTATAATAAGTGAGAATATTTTCAGGCTGATATAACTTACCTGCAGCTGCCTACCTACCACTCACAGGACAATTTTGGCAGCCAAGAACAGATAGAGCATAAGGACCTGTGACTTTACTTTCCGCCTTGGCCTTGCTATCTGATCTGTCACACACTGGTTCCATTTACACACACGAATTCCTCTAATACCAAGTTCAGATGCCTCTCTGATTATTTTTCTGGACAAGCAGCAGGCTCCAATCCTATACATTGACATAGATTTTCCCATATCTGTTGTATTTCCTCTAGGGAAATTTTCTTTTCTACTTTTCATCTTCCTTTTTGCTGGCATCAGTCAGCATTTCTTGTTGTATCTTGTCTTCAATTTGGTACACAGCCTGAGTGATAATAAGTATTTGCAGTATACATGCCTGCCACTGACTCCCATTAAAATATAGCAAGTTCTGTGAACCTCTTGGAATCTGACCAGTAGACTGTTCCTCCTTCCAACAGCAACATTTGTAATGCATTGGGAACTTTTACAGAGCTATCAGCAGAAAGTATATAGTGTAAACAACTGCACTGTGCAATCCCAACATCCAAGCCTTAGCCTAGCCACTACTGTGTGCCTAAATCTTGCACACAGGGGATTCTGAGTCTGTGTGGTATTTATGATAGAAAGCAGCTAGGAATATTTTTTTATTTTAAATAACAACAACAACAACAAAATCAGGGCAATTGCATTGAAATAAATCACATGAAAGTAAAATTCTTTTTGTTTCAGTCTGTTAGTATTTTTCACTAAACAGCACATCTCTCCTCCATTGCATGACAAATCTGTTCTGCTAGTTAAGTAAGAATGATATGTATACACAAACAGTGATTCTGAACTTGTTTTTAGGACAGAGGTTAGGATATGCCAAGGACTCTATGGATACAAACTTTTTTTGCTTAGTAATAAATCAGTTCAGGTGATGGCAATGAAGACAGGCACTGTGTCTCTTGTGTGGGGACTTTTTTTCTCTTACTTAATTTTTTTTTCAGACTTATTTCTACTTCAGACTGAAAATATGTGAGTGCTTTTGGAGGTAGAAGAGCAACCTTTCCTTAACCAATTAACTTTGACTTATGGTGTTCAAATTGTAATTTTTCAGGATACAAGTTTATTGGTTTTTATATAGCTGCAGAAATATCCATGGGGATTGTTATTCCTACTTAGAAAATCTACTGTGAGAGAAAATGAGGAGTGACTGATTTGTATCTCTATAAAAGCGCTAGATGTAGGTGGCTTTGGTTTTTGAAAGACAAAAAAGACCAGACTAAAGACATCAAAAACTTGAGTATTGGTGACCCAAAAAAGACTGTGAAGAGTGAACCCATCTTGTTGAGAAAGTAAAGGAGAAAACAGCATCAGCCAAGCAGCTGAGAGCTCTTGAGTTGTATGGGGTTTGCTGTCTTGGAAGTCTTGTAAAAGTAGCTGCATTCAGACTGTGTCATGATGCCAGATTGTTTCTGTTCATGTTAGGTGGGGAGAGGAAAGGCATAAGGGAAGGGAGGGTGTCTCTAGCTGGCACTTCTCAGGTGTCCTTTTGCTGGAAAGCACACGTTATGACTTCCAGATCACAGTGCTAGAGCCAAGCTCATCCTGTTTTCTTCTGTGGATAGCACTCACCCCTTATTTTTCTGAGTGCAAGGAAATATTCCAATATACCTCCCAGTATACATATATATATATACACATAAGTGTGTGTGTGTTCACGTACGTGCATAAAAGACATATACATACACACATAGGATATTTTTAAAAAATTCTTTTGAAGGTGTGTGTCAATCACTTGTATCTCTTGTAGTAGCTTTTGTAATGCAGCAGTTGACTACATGTGTGAGTGTCTGTGCACACAGAGTCAGGGAATGTAGGGGACAGAAAGTCTGTGAGTAAGACGAAAGAGCAGAGTGATATTCTAACACCCTTGTTCAATGTGTGCTAAATTTGAGCGCTGATATCATATTTTCTTGAAATATTGCTCCCTTCACTAGTTACTGCACTTTCTTCAGCATAAACTGGGTTTTGCTGCATTTTCCAACTTCATAACTGAAGAAGAGAAGCAATAAAATAAATATCAGCCCAAGGGAAGACTTTTCTGTGTGTACCTTAATAGTGTAGCTAACACCTAATACAGAAACGGAATAAAATAGTAACATTTGCTGTACATTTTATCTTAATGAGAAAATTATCATTTGCATTAGAGAAATGGATTTTTTTTTTTTTTTTTTTTTTTTTTTTACTTTTGAAGTAGCTTGAAGTCTGAATGAGATGCTGGATGAGAAAAATGGCAATACTTTACCTCTATGGTGGCTCGTGGGTGCTGACGAATGCCCTGCTGAAGGTGGCTGCAGCAATGGAAACAGGATAACTGGCAGCGCAGAGGTAAACCCATCTGGGCTGCCACATTGTGGCAAGATATTGCTGCCCAGGGCGGAAAACCTGGTTTTTGAAGGGATGTCACATAGGGGCTCATTTACCCAAAACTCAGGCCACTAAAGCACAGCTCCTCCTGGCACTGCAGCTGCTGGTGCTGGGCTGGATGTTCAAGGGGTCTCCTTGACACATCATGCAACTGATGTTACATGGAGTAACTGGGTCACGCTGATAACACAAGCCCTAATAGGAAATCCCGGTCATCCAGGAATCTTGGAAGTAATAATTGACTGGCCAGAAGGCAAAGATTTTGAAATGCCACCAAAGGAGGGTGCGATGTGTGTGAAGCGGCCCCACATTGGGTGCCCAAAAGGGCTGTCATGGTTTAACCCCAGACAGCAACTAAGCATCATGCAGCCACTCGCTCACACTTGGCCCCCCCAGTGGGATGGGGAAGAGAATTGGGAAAACCCCCAAAACTCAAGGATTAGGATATGAACACTTCAATAATTGAAACAAAGTAAAATATAATAATAATACTAATTACATTAATTATACTAATAAGAATAATGAGGCTACTACCTAGAGACTAATGAGACTACTACCTACTTAAAATAATAATAATAGTAATGAAAAGAGGAGAGAGAAAACGAATAAAACACAAGAAAAACAAGTGATGTCAAATACAATAACTAACCACCTGCTGAGAGATGCCCAGTGGCACTTACTTCAGTATAAACTGTGGTTTGCTGCATTTTTCCATCTTATTAGCTGAAGAAGGAAATCCATAAAATAAATTCCAATCCAAGAGAAGATTTTTCTCCGTGTACATTAATAGTGTAGCTATACCTAATACAGAAACTTAATGAAATAGCAACATTTTCTCTCTTTTTTTTTCTTAATAATAAAATTACAATTTGCATTAGACACATGAAATAGTTGTTGTTTTTTTTTTTTAACCTTTAAAGTAGTGTGGAATCTCAAAAATAACCCCAAAAACCAGTTTAGCTTTTCTGAGAGATAATAAGATCCATTTCACAGCCAGTTGCACAGATTATTACTTCTGTTTCCACAGCCACAATTTGCTCTTAGATATGGCATGAAATTGTACACAGCCCTGAAACAGGCAGGCTTCCATTCATGGCATTCATATTGCAGAAATGAACCTAAGGTTCTCCTAGATGTACAGATACATGCAATCTTTCAAGCATTAAGCCCTAGAATTGTATGTTTGCATTATTCCCAGCACATTTCTGAAGTAAAAAGTGAGAGACTATTTCAAAATGAATCACATAGAAATATTATTACTAATAAGAATATTTTTCTGATGTTTTCCTGTCAAGCTAAAAATTCAAAAGGAAATAATTGCACATTTCTGTACTGATGAAGAGCATACATCAAATGTCAAATGTGGGAATGATATCTCATGCTTAGCATCAGACTCAAGTGTAATTCTTTTTACTGTGGTGGAATATGCTACACTTTGCTTTTCTGAATACTTCAGTGTCATTTGAAAATGTCAGATGGGTTCTGGTCTTTGAAGTAAAGAGATTCTCATCTATAACACTTTTAGTCAGCAAAGCTCACTTTTAGGTAAAATCATGCAAAGTGATACCAAGATTAAGTTTTCTTTACAATGGAAACGTCAAAGCAAGTAGCTAAAAATCTCATGCCTGAGAGCATACTATCAGCTTGTTTTCTAAAAAAAAAATAATTTTCATTTTCAGCTAATGGACATTTTGCTGCACATTTTCACCCTCTTCTTTGTGAGGGGCTTATGATGTGAAGAAGTGTAAGTATAAGAAGATAAGAAATAGATTCAATGAAGATAGACTAAGATGCCAAGAAAGAGGATGTTTTTTCCTCTTCAGAGCAAACACACATGAACTCCAGGTCCCAACACATCACATTTTTCTTTGTTGCAACCAGAAAACAACTTACTCAAAGTATGTACATTTGAATTTATAGTACACACTTTAAAAGTAGCATAAAAATACAGTTTGGCATTTATGACATTCACTGAGCTTTATGATTCATGTTCGGACTAATTTTTTTAAAGTATTTCCTCTTAGTTGCTTTTCATTCAAGCACTTGGACAATTGTAGTAGGTTCATAAATTCTATGTGTTGCTTTTGCACAGGTACTTGTGGTGAGAATGGTTTTGGAAACTGGGCTATGAGCTTGCACACATATAATTCAGGTCTGGATAGGCATTTACACTGCCAATATTTACCTAAGGATTCACCTGACACTGCTGAATACATTCAGTCATTATGGTGAAAAGTTTCACAAAACTCCCAGTCTGTTCTTGGCTGAGGGACTGTTGTGGTATTTAGTCACAACAAGCTTTGCTTTTTCTAGTACAGAATACAAAGTGATAATTCTGAAAACAAATTCTGATGGAAAGAAATACAGAAAAAGCAAACATGCAAATGTCTGTATATTCGTAGAGATATTATGTTTAAAAGGGAGCAGTTAGTGTCCTTAAAGTAAAACTTCATCATACACGTATGGTCTGACCATAGATGGTTTTCTTAATTAAGTATGAATCCTGTTTCAATTAGTTGTCTTCAAATGAAAAACCACAAATTTTTAACACACACAGTGTGGTCAAGAAGACTTTTTTACTAGATTTTCCCAGTAATGATTTTAGAAAAGGCAGGCACTATTAATAATACCTGAATTGCAGGCAGGAGTTCTTCACAAAGAACTACCCTCCTCCTAGTTTTAAAATACAAAATATCTGTTTCTTCAACTTTAATGAGTTAAAAAAATACAGTTTTCACAGTTAGGTGGCACTGTTTCCTTTTTCTTATTAAAGCCTTTAAGCCTTTGCAGTCACCGTGCTCTAGAAGCACCAAAAAATAACGCCTTTTCCGATTAAGGCTTCACTCTATAAAGGAATTGGACAAACATCAGACTGTCTCATGGGTGTGTAATTATTCCTTTTCTTTCTCTTTGAAGCTGATATGTTTCCTACAGTCTTTGTCTATCATCTTGTATAATGTGCTACAATTACTATGGGTATTTTCTAGCCTGGGGAAATGCTTGAGGGTGAAATTTCCATCCTCTCCAGGTGCCCTGCGCTTACTGTTGTGCCCTGCTTTCACTTAACCTTCAATGCCATTAGAGCCCTATATTCAGCTTACCTGTATAAGCCATGTTGAAGATCCTCAACAGTAAAAAAATGCCATTCCCAAAAGACCACGCTTACGGTAAAATTATGGTGGTGAAGAGGTGGCTCCACTTTAGCCATAGTTTTGATGTGATACATCCTTTTACATCTGTATTATACTCCTTGAAAACTGAACTGTCTTGAAGAGAAAGGAATTTAACATTTGGAAGGGAGAGGGAGGGAACAGAGGAGGGAACCCTATCATACCACATTCAGAAACAATCACAATTTTTTTCGTATCACCACTGAAAGAATTTTGATGTGCAAATTTTACTCTGAAATGGCCAGTTCAGAAAGGATTAGGAACCAGGCTCTCACATACACCAAGACGATAAATTGGACTCTCTTTGAGAGTCTCTATGAGAACTTCTGTGGATTAATAGGTCACAAAGAAGTTTTGATGAAAATACCCATGGTACTGAACATAAGCTAAAGCTATAATATCAAAAGCTGCCTCATTATTTCACTAATATTTTAAATTCTTATCCTTATTATTATTATTATTTAAACTGACTTTATAAAATGTTTCATACTGCTAAAATCTGGGGTTTTTTAATAGTCAGTAAGACCCTTTTTTGTATTTTCTAGGCAGTCATGACAGTGATGCCACTTTAGGAGTGGTTCCTGGACTTAAGCTGTTAAACGTGAACTTCAGTTCACGTGTGGACGAGAAATCTCAGAAATACACTGGACTGTGCCTGTGGAAAACAACAATGCTTTGTAATTTCTGAATTGCTTTTTCACAACATGGTTCCAGTATGGTTGCCTGATATAAATAATTTCTCCAAATATTTGCTTAGGCTTAGTAGTGGTGTATCCCAGTTGCAGTTTTGCAACATCATGTTTCAATAAAACTGCATTATTGAATCATAATTTGTTCTTTATGAAGAGCTACCTTTTTTTGATATAGTTTATTCTGCTGCATAATTAAATGCTATTTTTCGTGTGGGAGTTAAATAAACCATGAAACTTGGTTACATTGTGATATCTGAGTGTTATTCTCCTTTCCTATCCAATCTTTTCCACAACACTTTATTCTGTTCTTTAATTAATAATGGTCTTTAGTGTTACTAGAGACTTTATGAACTTGAGAAATTATCAGCTATTAATATATCACAAGATACTGGACACCATGGAGAATGTTTTGGTATTGTAATACCTCATCTGTGAAAGAAGACACCAGGGAATGTCAAAGACCTACTAACATACACAGCTGTTACTACTGTTTTTTATGTAATGGTTCTCTTTTTCTCTTTTGACATTTAATTTAACCGGAGAGAATTTTTCACAGAGTTTGACAAAATCTTTGTAAGTGTTGAAGCTGTTGGCTAAATTTTCTCTAAAAAAATTGAGATTTATTGTGTTTAAAAAAAACAAAAAGAAAATTTTAAAAACCCCTGACTGCTTAGAGATCTCTAAGACATCCTTTGCTGAGGATGTCTGAGGACATTTCTGTTAGAAAATCTGGAAGAATGCAGAGGTTGGATTGTAGGAGTTGGCTATTTCTTCTTCCTTGAAGAAACCCTCTTCAGGGTTAGCAGGCAATAGTCCCAAAATCTGTTTTTAAGTAATCTGAACTCTGAGGGAGTAACAGCAGCTCTGGGGCACGGAATTGTTAGATCTCAACTTTTTTGGTAAAATCTGCTGATTAAACCTACTCCTCTCCTCAATGCAACTGCCTTGTTTTGCATAAAAAAATCAAAGGAAGGAAGTCTCACTCTGTAAGTGAAATCTGTTGGACTTTCTGTGCTGTCTGCAGGAAAATATGTAGGGAATTTATGTGTCTCGAGAAGGGTAAAAAACAAAAGTTCTCATCTACAATATTATTATTGTTTTGGAAATCCCTCAGAGAAACAGAACACCAGAACAGAAACAATGGAAACAATGGAACACTGTTCAGAAAGGACCTAATTTTTTGTGTGTGATTAAATGAATATAATAAAAACAAAGTCTTCTACTGAAATATTCAGATAAATATTGAGCTGCTAAATGTCAGGTACATAACACTTCAGTATGTGAAATTGGACTCTTGACATCCAAAACTGGCATCTGCATTGAATGTACTATGTATTAGTCAGCCTACATGAGACAGATGTCCTTCCCAACAACTGCTGGATAGCAAAGGAAAAAAAAGTTGTAATGTCTATTAAGGATACATAGGCTATCTTACAAGTAATCTAAGGGATCACAGTTCCATGGCCATGAATATTACTAAATCTGCAACACAGCTGAGTTCTGTGCGATGTGTATAGCAGGTATACAGGTCTCTTCCTTTCCTTTATTCACTGTTTCATGGCCTCATTGTATCTTAAGAAATTATTCCTTATGTCTGTATGAAGCATTTGGCACAGAGGAGTTGAAATATTAGGTAAAATGCAGCAATTTATTGAATAAATAAACCCAAGGTCTATGGTGGATAGTTCTCAGCATACTCTGAGGTCCTATATAATCAATGTTCTGTTTTGCACTTTTCTGATTCTGTTGCTCTTTCTTGAGTTCTGTATGTACATAAATTAATGTAATTCATCAATATGACAGCTGAATTTTAAATTTAGGGTTGTTATTTTTCCAGCAGCTCAGCTGTTCACTTTAATGTCAACAATGATGCAGGCTTTACATTTTGTACTTTTTGTCATCTTTAATTCCAGATTTATGTAGTACAGATGAAGAGGAATGCACATATTCCTCAGTGGAATAGATATTTTTATTTTCTAGAGATCTCCCTCAAACAGCACCGTAAGCTCTTCTGAAGTCATAAGACCATTCATGTTTAACTTAATCTTCTAGTGGTTCATCAAAGTGACACAGGAACTACTCAAAGAGCTGGAAAGTCATGTTTCTGCTTCTGTTCCCTGCCAGCAGCCCTGCCTCAAGGCAGAAGCTCAAAACTGTTTTTATGACCTGAATCCCTCTGCTTCCATATAAGTTTCTTCTAAGAGAGGGTGCAAAAAACATACTCACTCAGTCCCTTCCACAGGCTGATCATACAGTTTTCTTTTATTGTTTTTAAACACCTACACACTGTCCAAAAAAACCCAACAAACAAGCCAGATTAAAAAAAAAAAAAACACAAACAAAACAGCAAGGAGAAAAGTCTTATCTGAACCTCTGGTTTTTAGCATTTATGAGTGTGACAGAATTAACTAGAATTTCACAAGAGGCCATTTTCCTCTTTAACACGTTAACCTCTTAGGAAAAAACCCAGATACCAATCCCAAACCTCTGGTTGAACCAAAGGGAAGCTCAGCTTTTTGCCTCCCTGAGAGCAAGATCTGGTCAACTGTCCTGAGGCTCTGAATTTGCTGCAGGACAGAGACCATAACCGTGCTGCTGAATTGCAAACACCTTTTTCATTTTTTCAGTGGAAGCTGCTGTGCCAGCAATGATACCAGCTTTCTGTTTGTTTTGAGTAGCCCTTTTCCTTCGATTCCATTTCACTGAATCTGCAGCAGAGCCACAGCACAGTGCTAGTGGAAATATTAAAAGAGTAAACTTTCCACCAAACAACAGCTGTCAGGCTTACTATATGGGAAAAAACCCCACCCACAACAGAACATGTATCCAAACTTGGGACAAACAACCTGATAATAAAGTAGCAGCAATAGGAAAGAAGTTTGATAGTAGACTAGAAAAATAGCTACAAAATTAATTATCAATGCAAAGAATGTTTTTATTTGAAAGTGCTGAATACTTTTAACTTTTACTTGTTTTGAAAGGAACCTCTATTTCAGCTAGCAAACTGATTCCTGATTTTAGAGTCCTATACAAAATAAGGACCTTACAATATTCAGACAGAAGTTCTTCAATTATGACAATGGCCATGCTCTGCATATCCTTACAAATTTCTCCCTGAAATGTGCAGCAGAACTAGCTATAATTAAATATATGCAGATATCACAATAATAAGAGCTTGATTAACTTAATTCTATAGGAAGCTCCATATTAATTTCCATAATGCTTAAAATGAGATGAGTTCCATCTGAATTTTAACATTTTCCCTTGACAAATGAAGATGCTAATCACACTATTCAAATGTTTGAAGAGAGAATTGAGAAGCTTAGTGCAGACAAAAAATCTATAGCGTTACCATTTTAGCAATACTCATGTGCCCAATGTAACCAATCATGAATGAAGCCCTTTCACTTAAATATTTGGGAAATGTCTAGTACCTCTCAACAAACCAAGATATTTTCTATTCATCTGCAGAGAATTAAAAAGGAATGGATGCTTTCTAAATAAATTACAATGTTATTTATTCTCCTTAAGAGAGAAAGTCAGCACAATTTGGTTGAATATAATATTAGATGAATTTTAGATGATGTTTATATAAATACTTCTTTAGTGAAACCATACATGTTTTGATGTAATTATTGACCATTGGTTACTTTTTGGTACAAAAGATTTGTTCTTCATCTGGATGCTGAATCATCTACATGTGAAAAACTAATTGATCAAGCCAGCTTATAATTGCAATAATCAACACAACACTAGAATCAAGATCCTCTTTCTAAGAAAAAGATGCTAGCTTCCTATGCTATTCCTTTGGTTTCACTCTGCTCCTGCAGCTAAAATGTAAATTTTATATTCCATACAGGTTTTTTCTAATCCAGCTTTTGGAGATGCATTGGGCTTGGGGATTTGTCCTGCTTAAAATTGAGTCTGTTAGTTGTAAATAGCTATTGCTACTTTCAAGATCTTTTCAATTCTGGTATTGAGAGAAATATCCAAGCCAATTTAATTCCCAGCGTGTGTCATGGGGTTAAGCACCTCAGAACAGTAAAGTGTTGTTTTATTTCTTCTGGAGTTACTAGCTCAACCTATCATGTTTTTAAGTAGTGTCAAATGAGAAGTCTGTGATGATTCCTTAGAGTAACAACAAATAAACCAACAAATGTTAGAAGAAAGATTCTGTGACAGCAGTAAAGAATCAATGTTCAATCAATTCAAGCTTCTCCCACAACAAGTACAACTGGTTTTAATCCTGCTATTTAAGACTTCAAAACCTTTTAGGATGCCAGTTTTCATTTACACCTTATTCTCCTTCTAAGAGAGATGGTGTGATGCACAAAGCATTATTTGAGAGAATGTAGTGATGATTGCAACCCACTACAGAGCAAACCAATTCTTTTTCTACTCCTCCATTTCTCCTGGCTTTTGTCTCAGCTTATTGATTTCTGGATATCATCAGGTGTCAGACATTTATTTAAAGACCATCATGTCTGAACAAGAGCATTGTCACATAAGTGCTATAAAAATTACACAGGCTTTAGTTAAATCTTAATCAATGAATTTCTGAACAGACTGATGATGACAGATATCATGCTGAAAAATGTCATAATTTATGACACATCATATGTGTTCTCTGAAAGACTGTAAACCACTACTTTTGCTTTTACTAGATATTTATGATGCAGATTGCTATTTTACATAATTATGGCTGCCACAAAGGATAAAACTTGTACTAAAATATGTATCACTACCTAAACACAAAATGTGGGGTTTTTCATTGCTCTTCCTCCCTCCTATCTCTATTCAATCCATAGCTCATTCTCTTTATGTTATGCTGCCTCCATTCCCTTTCCCAGTAATTCTTTTCTTTGTTCTGTTCTCCTTTATGTCTTCATTATTTATTTGGGGGAAGAAAAGTTCTTTTCAGCCTTTTTTTTTTCTGGTTTAGCATAATTCTCGATTCCCTTTGTTTGGCTCCTTTTTTTTCCCAGTATGATTTGATTCCCCCCTTTTCATACCTTTGCAACTTGAAGTTCTTCCCTTTTCCAGAATTCCTGTTTTTCTATGCTTCTCCAACCACTGATTTTGCTGCTTCTATTCACTGGTTTCATGTGCTTCTGCCCCTTTCCAATGAAATGTGTAGGGTTCTTTTCAAAACAGTAGGTCAATCTTCATTTTAAGCAAGGCTCAAATAACTAGAATGTCTTATATATGACTGAGTGCACCTGCAAAAATCCTTAAGCCGTCAGCAGGTATGCATCCAGTATTCTACTGGTCTGGTCAGTGAAAAACAAGAGTGGGCTGCAGATTTGGATGAAGAAAAGCTACAGAAAAGACCAGTGAGAGTGATGCAGTTAGAAGAGGCTTCAGCAGAAGTGGAAAAGCAAAACTGTATGACAAGGGGCTGTAAAAATGTCTGTTCTTACCAGAGTAAGTGGACTTTGGACCCCATCTTTACCTAAATTTTCCTGAATTTCTTAATATTTAGTATGTTTCCTTCCAGTTCCTATCTGATCTGCCCTTCTTCCATTGTCTTAACTTTTGGACTTGAGCATAAACAGGAAATTAAGTTAACCTTCCTAGGCCTTTAATTTATATATTGTTTAAAAGGATCTAATTATCATTGAACTGTTTTGACAAGGTATTTACAGTTTGCTTACTAATTTTAAAGAGCATCACAATTATCTGATTAAAGTTAATTTAAATGCAAACTATTATAATTTCCAATAGAACCTGTGCCCTCAGAAGTAAGTAGTTCATTACTCAGTCATGTAGTCCTCAAAGTCACTTGGTTTAGAAAAATCTATGTTTGCTAATAACAGAAAATGACTTTTTTCTTGTTATTAGAATGTCATATATCAGTTCTGAAATATCAACTTCTTATTAAGCAATGGTTAAACAGAGAAAGACTGCAAAAAATATACAGATCTCAAGGCTTGCCTTGTGATTCTCTTACTCTATGGCCTATGTGCATGCTGAAGAAGAGAATGCACATTGGCTTTTTTGCTACCTAGAAGAAATCTATAAACCAAATAAAACTCAGTCCTTGGTTGGCACTGGCAATCTGCTGTGACAGCAGTATGAACAGTCTGGTAGCTGAATAAGAGTCACTATCAAGGTCTTGCATTCTGCACTAACTTCCTATTAGCATTTAGAAAAAAAAAAATCTGTTAGTACAATCCCTGCTTTAAGACTACGGTATTAAAAATCTTGGCTATGAATGTTTAATATTGCTTAATTAATTTAAATTCTACCAACCACTAGCTTGCTAAGGCGTTCACTGATGACTGAGATACCAAGGGCCTCATAAGCAGCAATTAAGAGTGTGAAATGGGAGTTGTGATCAAGGAAGTAGTGCACTGGTGCCTCCATCTCTGTGTTTGTTGTTGTACTGCAAGTTTATGTGGAAAAAAAATGGGAAGCAACGGAAGCAACAAATACCAGTAGACCTATATCATATGGGGCAGGATACTTTGTTTTAATTGAAAGCCTTTTGACCTGCCTTATATGCCTGACCATGTGGCTCCAGCTGGCTGTTGTACATCCAGACAGTCTTGGTAGTGTGCTCTGTGGGATTTTTGGGCACTGGGACTTTTTTTACCACAGGGCAGGTGAATTGCCACCTGTAACTGCAGTTGCTTCCTGCATAAGGATTGTTGCCTTCCAAGTATGCACAAATACAGATGAGCAGCAGCTTATCCCTAAAGGCAGTTTCTACTCACAAGGTTTCTCCTATTCAAGCAATTGAAGGAAGCCAAGAGTTAGGACAAAACAAATATTAGTATTCTGCTGATGTGGCCTTGAGGTCTGGATAAAACCCTAAACCTCAGATATTCAGAGGACACCTCTGCACATCTCATTCAGATTCAGTAACCTCACTCGCAGCTGTTTGGTGTCTCTTTGTATCCAGGGCTGCAAGTCTTCCTGATGGGATGTGGCAACTGAAAACCAGAAAAGATCGTAGCATTCAAATTCACTGGTCATTCACTACCTTCATCTCTCAGATGGATTGTATATAATGAAAAATGGAAGGATCTGCTTCTGCAGTTTGTTATACCATCCATTCCAAGTTTGAGAAATCAAATGCTTATGTAACATTGATTTTGTGTGGCAAAATAAACATTTTAAGTTTCTGATAGGGAACTAAGAGTAAAAAGAATATAGTACTCAATTCAAAATCTTTCTTAAAGAGTGGTCTATGACTTTGTCTGTGTTTAGTTCAAAACTCAACACAATTTTAACTCATAACTGCAGTCCCTATGATGTAGAAGAAATTTATGCTGAGATAAATCCAGTTCTGTGAACTTTGCCCAGGGACAGCAGTAAAGCTCCAAAAATATTGAAATGAAACTTTATGTGTTAAACGAGGGACATCACTACATTCCTCCAAAATGTTTGTATAATTAACGCACTCTTCCTGGGTTAACTGTAGAGTTGTTTTTAGATTTAAAAATAAAAAAGTTGGCTTGCTATAATTGTTTTTTTTTTTTATGTACAAATTGATATATAAGTACAAAACATTATTCTTTTTTTTAAATAAGCAAATTATCAGCACTTGAGCCATTTTAGTGTCTGAGGGGATATAAGATCACATCCTGAGAAGGTCATTGTTATAGCATGGTTTTAACCTTTGCTGCATTGATATGGCATTTGTCTCACTGTCAGCTTTTAGTACTCTCTTCAGCCTCATGGCAAAAGGCAACTTCCAGATGATTTAGTTGTCAAATAATTTTCCTGAAAGCAGCAAAATAACCAGAGAAAGCATGGCAAGGGCCCCAAGATGTTGTTCAGTCTGTGGAAGTCAGTCTAAGGCAGGGCCATCTGCTCTTAAATCACATCTTGAAGACGTCTGTCCTTTACCTTAACAGATATCCTTTTCTGGAAACCTAAAATGACAGCTCTTTATCAAGTTAGATATTAGGAATTTGTTTCTAACTGTAATGGTAGGACAGCAAGGACATAGCTGCCTGGAGAACCTGCCACATGGGAGGTTTTTAACTGCAGTTGAGACAAACATTAGCCAAGTGTGATGTAGTCAGTGACGGCTGAGCCTGCCTTGGGGCCAGGAGGTGGATTGGATGAACTTCTCAAAACAGGAAACTGGAATTGTCTGTCTTTGTGCAGTGTCCCTCATCAGCAGGTCTCAGCTCTCTCAATGTTGTGTACCACACAGCATGGCTTTGTCCCAAGGGGCTGTCCATCATGCGGATCACTTGTGCTGCCTTTCTCCATGCATTGTTACCAACCAAGTGATGTTGTCTTCAAGCCAGTATGTTGTTGCCTCCTGCTGTGATAACTGAAACTTGGACTAAATACATGCTATGTGACTTTGGCTTTTGAAAACACAGCTAAACTAGCTCTAAATCAGGTTTTTTAGGCCCTACTAGCAGGTCCCAAATATGATTATGACTGCAGCTGCACTATTCTTCCTCTGATATGCAAACCAGTAAGGTTGAGCCCATTTGTGCCACTGAACACGAGCCATCAGTTGCTCCTGCAAGGAAAGCTAAAAGCACATTGGGCTGCACTGGCAGGAGTATAAGCAATAGTTTGAGGTAAGTGATTAGCCTGGCACTGTGGTGAGGCTGTATGTTCTGCATTGCATTCTATTTCTGCTCTCCCCTCCCCAGTGCAAGAGGAATATCAACAAAGAAACAATCCAGCAGATATCTACCAGAATGTTTAGGGAACATGGAGATGTATCTTACAAATAAGCTGGTGGAGCTGGGCTTGTTCATCCCAATATAAGGAAATAAGAGTCAGAGAAAATTACTTATTGCCTTTGTGTACATAGAAAGAAGTTGTGAAGTAGATGAAGCCAGTGTCTTATCAGAGATGTACACTGGAACAACGAGACTGGTCACAAGTAAAAGAAATTCCTATTAGACACAAGGGTTAAAAATAATGGAGCGATCAAGCTCAACATGGTGAGGCAATGAAATTTGAGATTTTGAGATTTTCAAACTTTAACTGGACAAGGACCTGAAAAACCTGATGTTAACCCTGTCTTCAGTACAAGGTTGTCTAAGATAACCTTCAGAGGTACCTTCTAACTCAAATCTTTCTGTAATGCTAATTCAATCCCTTATTGTGCACTGTAGTTACTTCTCGACCTTCAGGGAAGAAATGTCTTAAAGAATCATGAAACAGCCCAGGTTGGAAGGGACCTCAGAAGATCATCTGTCCAATCTTTCATGGGAAAGGTACCCTAGATGAGATTATCTACCATCCTGTCCCATTACACCTTGAAACCTCCAGTGATGGGGACTGTACTAAAACCCTGGGGAGGTTGTTCCAGAGACTGATTGTCTCTCTGCAGTGAAAGTATTTCTTATATCAAGATAAAAGCTCTCAGTTCAGCTTGTGCCTGTTGCCCATTGTGTTCTTCATGTGGCTCCTCGTGGAGGGAAAACCTCTGTCCTCTTTATACCCATCTTTTAAGGGCTGGAATACTTTAAGTACTATGATGAGGTCCCCACTCCCTTCTTCAGGGATGAAAGGCCTCACTCCTTCAGTATTCCTCACAGGGCAGGTATTCCAGCCCCTTGATCATCTTTGCAGCCCTCCTTAGGACCATCTCCAGTTTGTGTCTTGAAATATGGGGGGTAAGGACTGGGCTCCAGGTGTGGCCTGACCCGCACTGAGTAAAGACAGCACATCTCCATATCTGCCAGTATTGCCCCTGTGGATGTAGCCCAGGATCCAGTTTGACTTTGTTGCTGCAGCTGTGCTCTTCTGACTCATGTTCAGCTTGTTGTCCACCAGGACCACCAGGTCCGCAAGGCTGCTCCCCATCCACACAGATCCCAAGCTGTATTGGGCTCTTTGGTTATGTCATCCCAGGTGCAGGACTTTGCACCTCGTAAATGACCTAAGCAAAAGTAAAAATCTTTGTATCTCTTGTATATGAGAGC
Source organism: Cephalopterus ornatus (assembly GCA_013396775.1). Lineage (NCBI taxonomy): Eukaryota > Metazoa > Chordata > Aves > Passeriformes > Cotingidae > Cephalopterus > Cephalopterus ornatus. Next base: position 14,211 of record VZRE01000993.1, on the reverse strand, counting down.
TGCTTTAGCTGAGTATGTGTGGGAGGAGAAAACATGAGATGACTAGGACTCCATATTACAGCTTACAATAGGATACAATAATTCCTGGGACTCCTGGAGTGTATCACAGGATATGATTATCAATAATAATAACAACCCCTGGAACTTTCTATTAGGATCACATTCATCCTACATTGAATAATAGCTCTGTTAGTCTAATTTTGAAAGGATTTGGTCTAATCTGGGTATGAGCTAAGAAACTGTGTTTATGCCAGCAGAAATGAGAAATCACAGTCTTTTTAAAAAAAAACTGCATTGAGAAAATGATCCAGTTTTCAACCTACTGTTTACTTTGTTTTCTGGAATTCATAGTCCTTTCTCTGTGCAAATGGCTTGTTCATTGCTGAGGAACTTATTGAATGAGTATGGTATATATAAAGTTTAAAAGGAGATTTTAATATGTGTGTTCATCATCAAACAGAAGCGCTCTTCACTGTTGTATTCAATATCCTTTGAAGTTCTAGGATCTGTAATTGTCTAACAGAAAAAAATATCAGTTATGATCTACTTTTACTTTAATGTAGAAAGTTTTTTTAGTAGTTATGCCGCTCCTGTTCCAGAACATCCATCTAAGTCTCAAAGATGTTTTAAGTTTTTGTACAAAAGAGATTTCTCTTCTTCTGAGAGTGAAAAATTAAAGTAATTTTTTTTACAGAGAGATCAGTCTCTTACTATGGTGCATTCCAATTAGTACTGCAGCTAGTGGCATAGCAAAATGAAACACATAGATCATATTTTTACACACATACAAACACCAAGAATATCTATTACACTTGAAGTAATTAGTTAAGTAGTGTTTTTACTGGGATTAAAAAGAATTTTTATAAAAGAATCCCCCAATATAAAATTTGAATTTATGGTTTTAAATTTAAAAAAAAAATTTAAATAAAAAGCAGTGTTTAGTCTTGCAGTTTTCAAATGGACTTCTGTATTTCTGTCCTGACTCCTTACTAATTCTAGGGCACCATAATTGTACAAAGAGCATGTCCTTTCACAATGGTTCTGAATGTGCTGGATGCACTGTGCACCCATCTCACTGTCTGTGAAACAACTATCCTTACTTGCTAAAAAGTTTCAGGTAAGGATCCCATTTGGGGCATGGCAATTCCCATAGTATTCCTTCCCTCTACTGGTGGTGTGTAAGTGAAGAGACAGTTTTGCCATATGATTATTATATCTTTTATATGCCTTTGACACTCAGGAATGTTTCTAGAAACTGTCACATTATTTTATCAGCAGTGCAACAAACAGATCTTTTACAATCTTTTCTCACAAATATATAAAATATTTTCTATTTTAATCAGTGAAAAGGCTTTTAAATTGATAATTTTTGTGGTAGAATAAACAGCATATTTTTTTATACACTTGTCTCCAGCAAAAGATGCCCATTTTATCTGAGAAGCTTTGGCATTCCCGCAGTGAAAATCATTATCTACTCTGAAAATTGCTTTTGGTTTGTAGAAGAAGTTAAATGAAGCTGAAAAGGTTTAGTTGCACTGAGAATTGGCAGAAATATTTTTCATTTGCTTAGATATGTTTGAATTTTCTGCACATTCCTGACAGCACAGTAAAAAGACTGCACATAAGTAGGCCTATATGCTATATTTGTAACCTTAGCTTAATATCTGAGACAGTAAACACCAGATCTTGTACAGTTATCATTTGGTACCCTTTCAATTTGGTGTAAATGTCTTGTACAATGTTATTTAACTTTGAAGTTTAGAGGGACAGCTGGGAATTAAAAGCCCGAGAGGCAGTAGCTAAACCAGTATGATGCAGTGCCAGCTCACAGGTTCCAGGACTTGGTTGACTTTTGGATTCTGCTGATGTTATACTACCAGAAAAATTAATAATGTTAAACTGGAGGAAATTATGTCCCATATTTCCAAATGCCAAGTACTTGAGTAGGTACTTGGGTTACTCGGTGGTTTGGGGTTTGTGTCTGCTTCAGTAAAAGGGTGAAGTGCAGTAGGATTTCTGCTGGTTTCTCAATAGTGTTTGCAACTCTGATCTGAGTCTCAATAAGGGAATTGTTCTTTCCATGCTGTCTAAAATAATAAATACAGTAATTTCTAGTTGTTTGGCCTGGGGTGGGAGGAAAAAATGCATTGGCAAGAGGTAAATAATAATTTTTCTCATTGTGCAGATGCTGTAGTTTATAAACTCAGATATATTACACAGATATGTACACATAAGGAAGCCCATATGGAAGATTTCTTTTTAATTAGCATGTGTGTGTGCACTTCCACACATTTCATTGTGATGTTTTGCAGCAAGTTATCTAAAGAAGCATGTATTTCTAACCCTGTGAATAGTCCATCTTATTTCAGCAGCCCAATTTAAAGCAGGCAATAAGGTTTGTGGTTACATTCCTCACAGTGCTGGGCTTTTAGGAGGCAACCCAGTACTGGGTGAAGCAATGGAAGAAATGTTGTTGGTGGTAGAGGCATTAGAGTCAGACCCGGTCACTGTGTTTTGTGATTTTTGTCCAGTCTGCCTCGCAGAGGGCTGAACAACCAGTAGTAATTTGGAGGCACAGCAGGCAGCTATGGCAACCTGCATCCTGACGACCTGCTTCCAGACTACAGAGGAATTGCATCTGTACACCCTCAAAGACAGTTTAAGTTTGTCTCAGCAGGGTCAGCAGCAGTGCAGCCACAGAAACAAATTGGTCTCGTGGGGGAGATTGGAAGCCTGTGAGCCAACGTTACCACTTATCCAGAGATGACATTGAGGGCTGATCCAGACTCAGATTAAATTAGAGATGAGAATGTGTGTGAGTGCAGAGCAAGACCTAAACAGGTTAAATTTATATCTACCTCAGTAGTCCTCTCACCCACCACCCTGTCAAGATGCCAATTTAATGGGCTAGTTTGTACAGCAATGCCATCATCCTCTGTCCAGATAAAAATATTTTTTGAAGATTATTTGAAGAAAGTTGAAAGAAGTATTTTCAGGGAGTCCTGAGCTTCTTTAAAGTGGGATAGAATGGTAATAATGGGTAGTTCAGGGAAAAGACTAACAAGTTACTCAGATCTGATATAACTGGGAAATGGCAGCAGCTGCAGACTGTCGCGGTTGGGGTTGGTCAAAACACGACACGTCTTCTTCAGAAGGCTGGACCTGAGACTTGTACTGTACTTTATTGCAAACGCTGTCGCGACTTATATACACTTTATTCTTTATATATGTCCATGCACCATTGGTTTCTAGTAACATAAATAATTCTCAATTGGACACGTACACTGCGCATGTCAGACAACTATGAATCAGCAAGGACAGGCAGGAAATCCAGTTTGTGTCACAGTCTTTCCTTCCGTGTCTGCCACCTTGCCAGGGTGCAGAGGTTCCATCTTTAGTTCCTACTGTTTCCAGAGACCCCAGACCAGCTGGGGCCCCCCACAGCAGACTGATTACTCATGTGCAAAGTTGGTAGTCATAAAAGATGTTGATATCTCATAGGACAGCTAGACCTAAGAAGTTTCTTGATGTCATCCACTAATATTCTTGATTGAATATTTCATTCTGATACAATCTGCCTTGTGTTTAATGAATAAATAACCTTTTTTCCATGCATTAGTGGAGATATCAACTATTTTCTTATTTGTGTTTAGAAGAATAAGTGATTTCCACTACCCTCTCTCCTGTTCCTTCCTTAACCAAACCAGCTCTATATTCTTCCGATTTAGTACCAAACAGCCCAGATGATTTCATTCAAAAGGATGTACCACTGATAATGATAACTCTTTAAACCTCCTGATTATCACATAAAAAACTGTATATAGATCTTCCGCACCACAGAGAAGAGTCCTTAATCTGAATGGTGAAGAGATTTAGCTGAAGCTTCTTAAAAAGACAAACGAGAATATCAGCTTCCGGAATGCCCCATCCCTATACATAAAAAGAAAGACTAAGATGCTCATGAATACTTTAGAGTTACTGAATTGTCCAGAGATGCTGGAAGAGGCTGCTTGTTTGCCAACTTTATTGAAATGTTTTCCTACTAATAAATACACAGGGACACTTATGTTATTAAAATACACAAGAGACATAATGAAATTGATCAATATATAGGAAACATATAATTTTCTCCCTGGAGCCCACCATTTTTTTTGCCAAATCCATATACAGGTTTTATAATTTACATTCGGATTCATATTTTAAAGTGAATTCCGGTACAAACAGAAACAGTGCCAAGTCCACTACTTGCTGCATAAATTGCAGGACTTGTTTCCAAAGTAATTTTTTGTTATAAAAGGCAAAACCACTGTTCAGTAGGTGGACGTGGAAGTTACAGCAAAGTTGCAAGGATTCCTCGGATTTCATGTTGTATATACCAAAATTGGGTGTAACCATGAAGAAAATGAACCCCTGAAAAATTATTATATTCCCTGTATAGCTTAAATAAATATGCCCTAAAAGCTGAAAAAAAGAGTAACAAATAGTCTTTATATTTACCTAAATATGTCAGTATTAGTGAATGACATGAGAATGAAAAAGTTATATTTTCTCTACCAGCAAGAAGACAGTCATAGCTAATTTATTCCTTAATTTTTGTCCTAAGAGGTAATACATGAGATCTTCATGGATACTCAGAAATCAAGTCAGGTTTGAAATTTGCCATCTCTACCATAAATTAAAATACTTTCCTCCTAAAATCCTATCACTCTACCCATCATTAACTCCAGTGCCTTACAGTAGGTTGTAACCGAATTACTTTATCACATCATTTCATCACATTGTATTCATTCAAAAAAAAATGTTAAGACCTCTCCATTTTACCTTAATTTACCTATCGCACTTTGAGCTGCTCTTTTGCTCTGTTCAGCTCTGGCTCTGTGTTTGCAACCCACTCCCTGAGGCTGGCAGATTGCAGGTCTTTTAACAGAGATGGAGAGGGACAGGCAGATTGCAGACAGGCTTTCCTGGCCTGGATGCTCTCCTCTGTCCTAGGACTGCCTTGAATGGGGATGAAGTTAAAAGCAGACATTTTGCAACAGCCATGAAAAATCTCAAACATTTCTTGTCACCATATTAAAGAAACGTGTCTTCATATTGGATGCCTTCTGCTGTCAGTTTAGCCTGGATGCATTCTCTAATTGCACTTACCTGTGAAACAGGGCATGGCATAGCCATCCATCTTTGCTTTCAAACTTCCTTTCTGTGGTCATCTAAAAACAATAGATCAACATTTGGTTTTAGTATACCTTCTAAAGGCTAACTCAATGAGTGTACAAAAGCCCTTATAAGTTATTAACATCAATCTTTCAAATCCAGGGGCTTTTCTTAGGAAATTGCATCTCCACACAGTAGTCTGTGTGCCATCTTCAAAGTTCATTTATTCTCCTCAAAGTTGAAGTCTAGACTTTCCATCCATTTCCCATATTTATTTTCTGTTATGAGGAACGGGAGACAAAAGTTCAGAGTCTATTTCACAGGACTCTATTCCATTTTCCTTGTTTAAAATTCAAGCCGCCTACCTGGGTATTTCGGTGACTGTTCAGGATGGACTGCTCTGATATTTTTATCTTCACAGGATTTTGATCTAAATGATCATAATATCACAGTCACACAGTCTGTAGGGATTTTCCCTCAGATACCAAACCAGAAAGAGTATAACTCTTATACCAAAAAGAAGTATTGCTTTCTGCATCTGCATTAAAGTCGATTGAAAAACTTGATTTAAAGTATGGCAATACTCAATCAAATAAGTAACGTTCTTGTTTTTCAGTGTTTAGCACTCACCATTTTTTCCTCTTTCTTTTTGTTTGGCTGAAAGGGTTTCCTGGCACCTTGGGGAAAAAAAAGATGGCAAGCATTATGCAGCTACAGTAAAAAGATTTCCTCATACACTAACCTAGCTGAGGCATTTTCATTTCCATTTCAATCACATAATAAAGAAAAACAGTGAACTCAAAACTGAAAACTTATTTTCCTGCAACTATCACTAACTGGTGAGAATGGTAATCCCTCTTGCTATCCTTGTTTCTTTACTTGTTTCCCCCAGTGCCTCCACCACCTTGTTTCATGAACGAGCAACAGATTGCCAGGTATTTCTACATCTCTTGGCTATGAGCTGGAAAAACTGAGTTTCCTGGTGATTCCTATTTGTGTGAAGACAGTGAGGGCTCAGAGAAATAGGTCCCATGTTGTGAGAAGGACAACCCTGTGGCAAGAGTCCAAACTAAGGTTTATGGCATTACTGTTTTGCCTCCCACTCAGCCACTTGATACATGCTACTTTGGCATATTGCTGTCTGTGAGTGTCACAGAAAATACTGTCTGCCTTGCAGGATATCACCTAATATGTTTATGCTATTAAAACAACCTTTCCATTATTTCTATCAGGTTGTTTGTTGTTTCTTTTTTTCACTGAGAGGGACTAGGAAGAGAAAGCATCATTCTTCTCTCACATATTCAGTAATCATATATTCTCCTTTATACAAGTAATGGATATTACAGACTATCCATATAATAGTAATTATTTAGGTTTCTACAACTAACTGTCTTAACAGCTCATTGTGTTTCTTTCTGAACAGGTATGTATAATGGGGAGGACATAAGGAGTTTTATCCTCCCCAATCTCACACATTGCATATGAGTTTTAGTTCTAATCATAGTATCTACATGGAAAGAAAGACGTTTCACATCCTCAGAAACACACCAGCTGAAGGAATCTGAAGATCCATCTTCAAAGGGTGCATATTTCAGGTTACATAAGGAAGGTGTTTTTTGAGTGAGTCTTTCTGTTGTCTTCATTCACAACACTTTAGGTTATATTATGGAGCGGTTTTAGAAGTCTAGGATCCCTCAGTGTGAAAAAAGGCGTGACCTAAGAGCAATGCATAATGCATGTCAGTGACCAGAGGATTCAGTTCAAGGGGCCAGGCTAGAGTAAATGTAAACAAAAAGAGGTGCATATAGGATGCCATTCAAACAGTGGGTTTGCCCTCGAGACCAACTCTTATCAGAGATGCTACTGTTGTGGTTCTGTGGGATTAATGTAGGTATAGACTCAGTTGTACAAGTGATTGGAAACATCAGAAAGAACAGAAAGCACTGGGGAGTTAGTAAGCACGTAGTTCTGCTTCGCAAAACTGGACCAAAAGAGTAGAAAAAGTTGTATCCCAGCACACTGTGTGTGGAACAGAGTTTCTCCTTTACCTATTCAGTTTTGACAGATCACAGTGATACTTTTATCTTGCTCCTCATAATGTCTCTTCACTTTCTGATTGATACTAATTACTCTTTCCTTTAGAGACTTCAGCAAAACGACTTAGCTCCACTGTGGTAATCAGACTGGCTCGTGGCAAAACCTGTATCTCATGGGCTCATTATTTGTGCTCACCATGGCCAGGTGAAGGCAGGCTCCACTACTGCCCTGGGATTATAGTCCAGTGCTGCTTTAGCTGAGTGGTGGTAGCTGCCACGCTTGGAGACTGGAAAAGAGCTGGAAAGTCAAAATTGTAATTTGTATTGAACACATTAATGTCAAAGGACAAAGGAAAAGTGCATGCCAGACTTTTTTTTTTCCAAAGGTCAACAGGATGATAATTTGCTTTCTTTTTCCCTACCACTTAATCTTACCTTTTTATGGTGGAGGAAGACATTCATCCTAAAGGTGTGGTAAGCAAGTTATCTTCCAATTTCTGCTTTTATACTTAAAGGCCTGAAGGTATGACCATGCAGTAGTTATTATTTATTGTTTTGTAATGTTTATCTTCTAATTTCTGCTTTTATACTTAAAGGCCTGAAGGTATGACCATGCAGTAGTTATTATTTATTGTTTTGTAATGTTTATCTTCTAATTTCTGCTTTTATACTTAAAGGCCTGAAGGTATGACCATGCAGTTATTATTTATTGTTTTGTAATGTTATCAGTGAGACTGCTGTATTTTTTGCAGCACAGAGAGTCTTGTAAATTTGCTTCTTGTTTCTGATAAAGCCCTTTGGGAGTCCTAAATATTTCTAGCATGTTCTTAATAAGCTGGAAGGAGGACGAGGGAGATAAGCTATAAACAAAGACTCTCATTTTAGTGTGGCAAGCTGTGAGTCATCATTAATTACTGAAAGCGAGGCAGGCATCAAGACATGTATTTGTGACACATGGCCCAGGGTTGGCAGTTGTATGCCACAGGCATAGATTTTAAATTGTTCACTTACAGAAAAGGGCAGAATTTATAAATTTTAGTTAGACAGTATGAAATTAATCTTTTGTCATAATATTGAATTTATTCAGCCTTTGTCTCCCAATATCTGCAAGTAGAGAACTATTGAATGTAAATAATGATTTAAGATGAATAAATACATATAAAAGCAAAAATCAAAAGTAGTAACTTTGGACTGGAATATTTCTTCTATTGTGTTTTTGAACTATCAACATCGTTTCACATGGCTTGTTGGATCTGTAATCACCGTTCCCAGGGAATTGTGTATGTAGACACAAAAAGGGTGCAAGTTTAAGTATAACTAATTTTTTGTGATTCTGACAAGTACCTCAAAAATAAAGGAAGAAAGAGTGCGCAGTTACTCTAAGTTTTAAGTCCTTATTGTGTTTTGTTTGTTGTTTTTCTCCTAAAATCAAGTGTTATTGCTCATTTGTTCTCTGAAGCTGTGTGTCTCTGCAATATGAACACCAAGTAGAATTATTAATGCATTTTTTCTGTCCTGAACTTTAACAGAGAGTTGTAGTATTTTTTTCAAGAGCTACATTGTTCATCAGGAATTCGCTAAGAGATTTCTGTTCATTAACAAGAACTAAAAGAAACTGAAAGGGTTTGTTAAGAGACCTGAGGTGAAGCTGAAAGACAGTCATCCAGTCTCTTTAGTCCTAACTTGATGTGTTCTAAAGCATTATCCTTAAAAAAGGGGTACCTTTCTCTAGATCAGGTTGCTCAGAGCCCCATCCAACCTGGCCTCGAACACTTCCAGCATTAGGGCATCCACAATTTCTCTGGGCACTGTTCCAGTGCCTCACCATCCTCACAGCAAAGACCTTCCTCCTAATATCTAATCTAAACCTACTCTCTTTTAGTTTGTATCCATCCCCCGTTGTCCTCTCACCGCATGCTCTTGTGAAAAGTCCCTCTTTTTCTTTCTTGTAGGCTCTCCTTAGGTACTGGAAGGCCACAATTAGGTCACTCCAAAATCTTCTCTTTTCCAGGCTGAACAAACCCAATTCTCTCAACCTTTGCTTGTATAAGAGGTGCTACCTTCCTCTAACAATCAGGTAAATCAAGCAAATACAGAAGTAATGAAACAAATTATATAAATGTACGTTGTGCATTCTTTCAAAATGTACAAACCTAACAAAAAAATTTACACTGATAATATGCAATGATATTCAAGTTAATTCTGTTTTCTTACTATGCAGTTCATTAATACATATGCATTAACATACTTTCTTATTAGGAGCAAATTCTAAATATGACAATAGTTAAACTGTGTTAGGTTTCCAAAGGATAAAATGATACTGTCTACCTGCAGAGAGGTGCTATAATCATAGAGTCTTTTTCCCGTTGTAAATTTTCCTTCAACATAAGATTTGATTTAGTTAAGGTCTTAGTTCCTCTTTAATCCAGTCAAGAATATATAAAATATATAATATATAATGAAAGACCATTTGGAGGTTCTCCTCAGCATTGTTGCCCAGGTTAAATTTCTCCACTCTCAAATAGATGGGAACAATTTGTCTATGAGACATCCTGTGAAAATCTTTATGTTTTAAAGGGAGTCTTTCAACATGAGATTAGTCTAAGCTATCAAAAGACAAAATGTAACTCTGCCTTGCAATTTGTGACTCCTTTTATCTAACTTCAGCACTTATGAGATATCTTGACATCCCAATGTGGGTCTAAACCCGACTGAGAGCCAAAGACACCTCCTAAAGTAATTAATCAAACCTTTGCCACAGTCTCTGTACTAAAGTTGTACATTTTTAGGTTAGTCACACTATACTCCAACACACCTCACGTTTTTGTGCACACAGAGTGAGGTGAAAAAATCTCACACCACCCTCTGAAAGAGAATCTGATAATGATAATAAAATATTTTGATGACAATATAATTAAGGCAGAAATATGTAATGATATGTGTTTCACAATTTCTTGTTAATAATAATTAATGTGAAAATGTTTGCTACCTTTGTTAACTATTTTACATGGATAGATGTACCATGTTTGTTAATGGACAAATTCTGGTTAAAAAAAAGAGCTTGCAGTTAAGTCCATAAAGATATTTAAGGTGCTGCAACTGCTTAGTGAAAATGAAGCTGGTTTTTAAGCAAGACTAGGTTTGTAAGTAAGTATGATTGGAAACGTCAGGCAAGCCTTTGGGTACGTGAAATCATCATCAGTTGGAAAAATATACAAGTCTGTAAGTTCATTAAACTTTCCAACTATACCAATCTGTCTAACAGAAGATATTATCTCTGCTTATCCATATTCTCCTCTCTGTGTTCTTAAGCCACAATGGGTATTTCCAGTTTTAAATTCCTGTTAAACACTGTCATAAAACTTACTACAATGTATTTTCTTAGTACAGCAGAGTATTGTCTCTAGAGGGAGTTGCATTGTTTCCATTGTTAGAAATCAGGACTGGAGATAACAGAACTTATAAATAAGTTCTTTTGTGTTTAAAATCTTGACATGATAAAAACAAGTTGAAAGGTGTACATCTGAGTGTAAGAATGGCTTCTAAGTATTTCCCTTTAGCACCCCTTGTGTTCAAGATATCTAATTTACATGCCCACTAGCAAATTATATATTAAAGGTGTGATCTCCACAATAAGCTGGGTTTCCAAGTTTTATTGGTTCATTGTAGCTACATCTGCATTTAAAGCAAAGTACCATTTACAGCTATCATGAGATCAGACCAGTACTAGCCTCACTCAAATACATAAATTTTTAATACATATATTGGCATTAGGCAATAAAGTATAAGCTGTACATACTAAAGAGAGCTTATTGTTTAGGCTTAACATAAGCAAACTTCATATCATGACAATAAATCAGTGATCTTTCTTGTCAAGGACAATCATCCATGTACCATACTTGCCTATGCCAGTTATTAACACTTCTACATTAGTGGAACTTATTTTGTGATTTAAAGACTAATTTTTCTTCATTAACTTAATAAAACTTCTTAAACATTAATATTTAGGCAACTGTGCCCTACTCACTTTTAGGATGAACTCTTATACATATGGATCTGTTAAAATTGAAGATTTCTGCATCTTTGGCATCAGCACAGTCCTTGAGTCAAGGGAACTAAACCAGTTCTGCTACACTGAAGCCTGTCCTCACTTATGCCAGTAATCCTGATGTAGCCTTTGTGCATTTGTTTCTTTCTTTTCAGGGGAGAAAACAACCTTCAATAAAAATTATTTTACCTTCCAGGTTATAAGTTATTACAGGATATATTAGTTAATTGAAAAGCTCTGAAAGTTCAATTGGGATAATTTTTAAAAAATTAAATATGTAAGACACCCTTACAATAAAGAGGAACATGTAGTAAAATGCCAGAACTCTGCTCTTTTGCTTGTGTTGTTTGAAGTTAAGATAAACATGCAAGAATACAGAGCAGTTTGCACTGTGTTTCTAGGTTTTTTGTTGTTTTTTTTTTATGTTTTGTTTATTTGGTTGGTTTGTTTGTTTTTCAATATGCAGATTTCTCCAGTATTACTTATACCAGCAGAGAATAGCAATTAATCAAAATTGCTATCATCAATAAAATCACAGGTTTCCGCCTTGGAATGTGAAGCAGGACAAAACTTACAAATGATACAAATATGTACTGAAAGCTTTAGCACAAATTTGATAATTAACATCCAAGAAAATCAGAGGTTGCTAACTGCTTCTAATTCACCCAGAAATAAGCAGGGTTTTGTAAGATTAAACCAAGGACAAGGCTATCAGTCACGGAGATTTACTCAGGTTGTTCATCAAGCTTTTGCACTCATTTGTTAAAAAACAAAATTGTCCCATGTATCACAAGAGAAAACAGTATTTCCAGGAAATGAGGGTGCTGATTCACCAGAAAAGTGCATCTATGTATTCCTGCAAGGACTTCACCAGGGTGGAGATCCCACGGGCTGTCAAGCTGGAATTTTCAAGTTCAGTCTAGAACTGGAGATGTAGGGACACTTAAGTCCCTTTACTCAGGGCAGAAAATCTCCATGAGGAGCCCACTTGCTGCTCTCCATGGTACACCATGCCCAATTAGCAAGATCCCTTTGCCAGCAAGTGGGAAGTCAGCCTTGCCAGCAAGCCACCTCTAATGATAAGCACACTTAAATATTTAGAAAAATGCCTCATAATTCACCTCCTTCATTATGGAGAATTGCAGCCTGATAACCATAGTAACAGCAATGATGCACTCACGCTTCAGTGGTATCCACCATAGGGTGAAAATATCTACCAGCCCGTTAACAGACACCCCCTTGAATGCTCTCGGGTTGCAGGTGTTGAGGAAACCAACAGAGCATCAAGATAAATAGGTACAGTGACAGAAAGTATTACAGAAAGTGTAATATTGCTGTTATCTAAAATATTCATTCTCAATCTGAACTGCTTTTCTCCGCTGTGGTTGTCACAGACCAGTCTGAGAGAATACAGCTTATGTGAACTATGAAATTACTATCTCACATCAGGAAGGGACGATGTTTTTTTCAAAAAAGAATATGAGAGATGTATGAAAATTAAAATACAAGTTAAATTTGCCAGAAACTATTTATTCATTTCTAGCAGAGTAGAGGGAATATCCAGTATGGTGTAGGTGCTATGTATTGCTACACTCAAAACCTTGTTTTATGGGCAAAGAGGAAGAACACCTTACATATATATGCTTGGAATTGACCAAGGAAACATTTTATAATTATTCTTTTCAAATTCCTTTTCATGTCTGAGAATTCTTGCCACATGATTTGAGTAAGATGCAAAACTCAAGTAAAAAGTCTATAAAGAAATTCCAAACATTTTATAGAATAGAATCACAGAATCATAGAATCTTCAAAAGAGACCTATAAGATCATCAAGTCCAATCCTTAGCCTAGCACTGTCACTGTAGCCCCTAAACCACTAAACCATATAATCTGGTGCCAGATCCAGATGCCTCTTTACCACCTCCAGAGATGGTGACTCCACCACCTCCCTGGGCAACCTATTCCAATGCCTAACCACCCTAGTAGTGAAAATTTTTAAACTAATATCTAGTCTGAATCTCCCATCTTAGCTTAAGGCCATTTCCTCTGGTCCTCTCACTACAGGCATGGTAGAAGAGACCCATCTAACAACAACCTCCTTTCAGGTAGTTCTAGAGAGCAGTGAGGTCTCCCCAAGCGTCCTCTTCTTGAAACTATTATTATTGTGGCCAAAGTGCAGGACCTGGCACCTGGTCTTGCTGAACCTCACGCCGTTGGTCTTGGCCCATCTATCCAGCTTGTCCAGATCCCTCTGCAGAGCCTTTCTACCCTCCAGGAGATCAACACTCCAACTCGAGTTGGTGTTGCCCACGTATTTACTAATGGTAAATTCAATCCCCTCATGCAGATCATCGATAAAGATATTAAACAGGACTGGGCCCAACACTGATCCCTGGGGGACACCACTAGTGACCGGCCGCCAGCTGGATGCAGCCCCGTTCACCAGCACTCTCTGGGCCCAGCCCTCCAGGCAGTTCCTAACCCAGCAGAGAGTGCCCCTCTCCAAGCCATGGGCTGCCAGCTTTTTCAGGAGTATGCTGTGGGAGACAGTGTCAAAGGCTTTGCTGAAATC
>VZRE01000992.1:29620-120072 GCA_013396775.1 Cephalopterus ornatus | reverse complement strand
GAAAAGAAAAGAAAAGAGAAAAGAAAAGATGAAAAGGGGCAGGAAGGGGAAGGGAAGGGAAGGACAAAGGTTATCACAATCCTGAGAGCATGGTTTTACGCAAGTGAACAGGGCCTTAGTCTTCAAGTTAAGCTTGTATACAAACAAGTGGAAAACACTCTTTAAAAACTCATTTTCATTAGCCAATATGTTTATGAATGCTTATATATGAGAATAGTTCTAGGATTGCTTATCTTTTCAAACAACTTTATTCTAAATTATAGAATTCGATTTTTTCTCTGTGGAAGCAAAGGACGTTCCTAATCTAGTATAGGAAGTGCCTGAAAATGTACCTCTTGTGAATAGAGCTATCCAAGTCAAAGGGTTCAATTTCTTCCTGTACTGAGCTAAAGAATTGGAGACTTCATGATAAAAATCTGTATAGAAATATAATCTAAGAGTACATGAAAAAAAAATAAACAAAACATACACACAAGGAACAAATCCTGATATTCCCCATCAGTACATGAAACCTAAACCAAGAAACCTGTCAGTTATAACCCCCACCACTGCTTTCATCTGACTCCCTGTATGACCCCATGAGTCGGCACTGAGAATGTGGCTGGAACGAATAGCTGGTGCCTGGGACAGAGGGCAGGCAGTAGGAAAGGCTGTGTCCTTTTTGGAAACAGCCCATATTTATGCTAGATATTAACTACCGGGTAACCACAAGCCTATTTATAAAATGGACACAGCTAGCCCATAAAATCCTTCTGAAGCTGACCTGATCACTCCTGTGTACAGCACAGATTCATTGGCTGTGTTCACTAAAAACACGTGACCCTACAGGATTGCTTGGAGGAAGAAACAGAATAAAAGTTTGATGCTATGAGCCTTTTAGAAGAAAAAAAATGTAGTACTTTACAGTGATACTAAAACTGCAAGTGACAATGACAAGGAATTCAAACTATGGCTAATGTTTTTCAAAGCTTCTTTTGGTGCTCTGACAAAAGACACTGTAATACCAGGTTACCCCATAGTATGGAAACTTCTGAAAATAATAGCAGAAGCTGTATTTGGAGAGCTCTTTGCTTTACTAGAGGATATGAGCCTTTTAGAAGTAGTGAAAAACTCTCTTTGCTATTAAATCTATTTTAGTTTTCTTTCTTGAAAATATCCTTTCATGACAAGCCCAGCATCAATGTGCCTGCAATGCTTTGGGTACAAAGTCAAGGCTGAGCAGTTCTCAAAGTATGAAGAAAGAATTCTTAAAAAACTAGGAAAAAAAATATGACTTGTTTGGTTTTGTTTTTGTCTCTGCTCCTTATCCCAGAAACAAGACACTCTACTTTTAAAGTACAATTTCACCTGAGAAACGCAAATGCAGAGGCACAAACTAAGATATTATAAAGTTGAAGCCTTCGATATGGCAGAACTAATTTGATAAAATGTGCTTTTTTTCCCCACTAAATTTCACAGGCATTTAAACACTGACTCTGAAAGAACTTGAACACTTAAGTTTGCAAAGCAAATATTGTAACTGTCCTCAGTGAAATATGCTTGACTTTAAAATTAACCACATATGTAACCATGTAAAAGGGGGGCATTTTAGGGGAATTCATTAGCAGTATCTACAGTGGCAAATAAAATCACCTGGTTATATCCACACAGGGCAGTGAAATCGTACCGAGAGATGCCCAGGTCAGCACTCAGTGATTCAGTTATCCTGATCCCAGTTGCTACCTCTTCTTGTCTCTGAACTGTGTTGCACTTCCAGCTGGCTTGGCCTTAGCTAAGAAAACTCAACGTGCTGCTGCAGTGCAGACACTTCCCAAATGTTCACCAGCAGACAAAATGGAACTTTCAGGCCAGTAGCTGTGATACTGGTAATGACTGTAGAGACCATGACTAGCAAACACTAATCTGTACTTGTCTGAGCTATTCCGTCATTCATATCTGCACACATTTATGCACACCTTATAAAGAAAGAAACTCAATATCTTGAGATTATAGTAGGGTAGAAATTCATACTGAAATTAATTTGAGAAAACTATTTTATCCTAAGTTACTGAATTGCTAAATTTGCCCTTTAAAAATATTTAACAGCCCTTTGGATAATACTCTCAGGCACACGGTGTGACTCTTCAGGATGGTCCTGTGCAGGGCTAAGGGTCTGATTCCATGATTCTTGTGGGTGCCTTCCAACTCAGCATATTTTGTGAGTCTGTTTAATTGGAAATCAAAAACAATAACAATGTCACAGTGTGTAAATTGTGTTCACTTTAACTCTTCGCTATCTTGACAGCTTAAATTATTTGGGTTAAATTTACTTTATAATGAGAGAAAAAAATCCCCTTGAAATCAGTAACTATTGTGTGCTTCTTCTTTAGACATGCATTTACCCTTTTTATCAAAACACTTTTGTCAATGATGACTACACCCTGTCCTACTTATTTCCCAAGTAAGCCTTACTTACAGAAATTCAGTTTTATATTACTTGAGAATTAAAAAAGCTGAAAATAATACATGGAAATATATGGTGAAAAAATCCTCTAATGTGAAAGTGATAAAGTCAATACACTGACACTTCCATAAACAAAAGCATACAATGAGACATTTTGTGAGATCAATCACAGCTTGAGTATGTGATTTTTGCAAGCCTATTCTGAAACTTCTTTGCAGTCAGCACCAGAAATGTTAAAATATATACTGAAGCTTTACATGTCTAGCCCAGAATTACAAAGTACTGAAACAAATATTTTTCTGTATTTCATTGTAAATATTCATTATATTTTAGTTAGTACCAGTAAGAAAACAACTCATCACAACAATAATAAACTGAGGAAGAAGAATTTTACTCCAGTGACATATAAAACCATATGCTGTGAAAAAGTATTATTAGAAATACCTTGTCTGGTAAGAAAGAAATAATAAAAGTACAACAACAACAAGGTGATGGAAATGAAAAGAGAAGGCTCTCTTGCCATACTGTGGATTGACTCCAGAAAGCCGAAGTTAATATTTACTAACTCTAAGCACATTCAATAGCTTTAGATTTCTTTTCTTTTAGTGGGGCCACTGCTCCTGTTGTTTGAAGACAGAGCAAAGCTGTGAATAATGCCTAAGAGCAAAACTAAACCAGAAGTAAATGACTTTTTTAATGTGAGACCTTCAACCTCAATTCCAGCTCCCCAGAGGCCATCTTTGACTCCTTCTCATGTAATGCTCTCATAAGCATCAACTGGGGATAAAGATTCTTCCACTAAGAAAATGCTAAAGAAACTGCTGCAGAGAAAGGTGAGCTTACAAGTCTCTCTTGACACTGGTGAAGGGAAGTTAGGGCAGTGTCATTCAGAATGGCTGGTTTAAAGAAATGTGCTGTAGGAGCTTAACAGTGACTACAGGTAGCAAGGGTGAACTACATAGCTGGTTCACCAGTCAGTGAAGGTTACTGCTCAGCTAAAGCAGTGCTCCAAATTAATTAACGTTGGGTGTTATGCAACTCTTGCTGGAGTGTTCAAAATGCATATGTCGGTGTTTTGTGTTACTGGGCCCTTCTAGAGACTTATGACCCAGCCAAAAAAAAAAAAAAAAAAGGGCTGTTTTTCATGGATAAATTACTGTTCCTCTCTGTATCATAAGGGAGTCTGGGGGGCAAAGGAAAAAAAGTCCCATTTTTAATGTCTTAGTGACTGATACAAACACTGCAAGTGTTAGGGTTGCCAGGAGTTATGAAGGAACGTCCCAGGGAAGGAATGAAATTAACCACTTCCCTGATAGGAGCTGAATTTTTATTAACATTTGATTCCTATTCTGTAGAAAGATTCTCAGTCTTTTAATGTGTATTTTGTTTGAATTGAAACATGTTTGACATCACTGTGGTATTTCATAATAACCTAAAGGTTTTGCATGTGTTTACAATATATATAGTCATTTTTCAAGTAAAAGGTTTATATTTAAGCTTAATACAGTATTACTTTCCTCCATCCCCACACCCTCTCAAGTGTTAGAACTGAACGTTTCAATTTTACACCTAAACATGATTTTTTAAACTTATGTTTCTTGACGTGGTATACATTTTATTCATTTATTATGTCAGTTTACATCTTCGTATCTGTACTGTTGATTGCCTATCTTAGCATTCCTATGTTCAAATGACCTTCTCATATGTGGCTTTTGAAAAGCATTCCTTCGCTGTTTTCATTCTGACTGATAACATTAGGTGGGTTTGCCCTCTGGTCATGAAATAGTCAACAAGGCATTTGAGATGGGTTTATTTAATGACTATATAAATACAGAAAATAAAAATTAAAAAAAAATGCTAGGGACCTCATGTCCTATTAGAGCAGTGATTAGATATTTTCTGGTTCACCTTCAGTTATGGAAGATAAATGAATGGATGCAGCTTTCATAATTTATCAAGATTTACAGCAGATCTCAGCATAACACAAACATGTCCATGCACACCATTCATTGAGCCAAGCAAAACCTCTATAGAAATAAAATGCATACCATAAAGCTGTAATTGTAAGTGCAACTGTTTAACAAAATGTTTGTATTCTAAAAGTGTGTTCCAGTCTTGCATAAATTAACTTTCCCATTGAAAGTTATTTTCCTGCTACTAACTGAAACATAATATTAGTACTATTTAAAGTCAGTGAACTTCATTTATTAGAATATAATAGAAAACTCTTACCTAAAGCAATGTTAATGATTACAAATATTATCAATTGTTCCATTAAATGGTTCATGTTTCATTATTTACTACTTTCATTAAATTCACCAAGACTACTGTTATAAGGGAAGGATATCAGAAGAAGTATGCAATATTTATCCCACTGCCTTATTTAACAACTGAGCCTGCAAAGTGTTTGTGTGTGAACTAAGACAGACTCTTGCTCTTACTAGCTGAAAAACCAACCTGCCTTTCATATCTGCTTCTTCTCAGTAAAAAAAAGTCTTATGTCCACTAATAGAGGTTGTTTGTATACACTTTAAAACATTTAAAACAGACTTTTTTAAGTTGGAAGGGTAACATCGCTCTTTTTCATCCTCTTGCAGCACAAAATACCTATTGAAAGATGATAATTGAAGTGGTTTGACATTAAATTTATCAACAAAACAAAAAATCAAACTATCTTTTCCCATTTAAAAAAACCCCAAACTTGAAATACTTCATTTTTTCCACATAAATCAGAGACTCACAGCATCATAAAGAGATGCCTTTTCTATTTGTAAAAAATTGTCTCTGTACAGATTTATCTTAGTTCAGGAACTCCTACATACCCCAAGATGACATTAAATATAGCATAGCATATGGAAAGTTATTATGCTGTTATTATGCATTTGTCATCACAGTTATTGACTTGGTAGAATAATACTTTATTTGAAATAAGATCAATACAAAAGATCCTTGTTATCCTTTCTAGGTCCTTGACATTATTATTTTGTAATTATTTTTCTTCCCTAATCTCCCCTACAGAAGTAAAATCCAGAAAGACTTTCACACTCATCTGTGTGTGTATAAATGTCTAAGTTCACATTGAGCTGTACAAGACAAACCAAATCCTAGACTAAAATATCTGTCTTACAATTAGAGAACAAATGAAAGTTATATCTGGTTCTTCAGGAAAGAGGAGATTTGACACAATACTAATTCTAGAGATAAGTTAGATTGCTAACACAAGTACAAAGAGTTTGTCAGAAATTACTACTGCCTTTTAAATGGTGTTCATATTTAAAGTCATGATGTCAGGAAAAATGCAGAAGGCGGAGGAAACATTGCTGTAAGAACAGTCATCAAAACGAAGTTACTCCCATATGTCATTACAAAGCTAGCAGATGTGTTGATGAAATCACAATTCCTTTTGGTGACATCCATATGGAATACAGAGCTTTGACATTACTCTTCACTAAAAGCTACAGTCTGATTTTCTGCATGTATGAGGCAGTTGTCAATTCTATTTGATATTCTATTCCAAAATAAAAATGTTATGGGACATTTATCTACAAGAAATTCAGAGTTACATTTGGTGCGAAATATGTTGTGGTGGGCTTTGTTCCTGATGTAAAGAAAACTGTCTGAGTCATGAAAATCATAAAGTGATTCAGGTTGGAAAGGACATGAATAGGTTTCTCATCCACTCTCCTTCTCAAAGCAGGATCAGCTGTAGGATCGGATCAGGCTGCTCAGATCTTTGTTCAGTTAGGTCTCAAAAAACTCCAAGGATGAACACTCCAGAGCCCCTGTGAGCAATCTTCTCTAGTGCTTGCTTGACCCAAGGATGACTTCATATAGAAGTTTACAGCAGAAATTAACTGTTTCAAATTTCCACAAACTGACTTGAATTTTCTACTAATTAACTATCAGGAATGTTCTAACTTTTACTGCTGTTATACCCTCTCTGGGGCTTTGTTTTTTGAGTGCAAAGTCATGACAACTTTAGGAGTATACTGAGAAAGTAGTTCTGCATCATTTATACCTCCCATAGATCTCCTAATCTCTTAATCCCTTAAAGAACTCCACTTTCTGATTCTCTAAGTCTGGAAATGGCCCTTTTGCATCACAAGACAAGAAATCTGAAATTATGAGGGAAGTCATTGCAGAGGGAATTTCACTGAATATAAACGACACAAATTTTCAGAACTCAGTAGCCCAGCCATTGTCACTGAGAGACAGCAACGGCATATCCTTTTTCCACAATGTGAATAAGGCAATGCCCCTGCTGACCGACCATGAAGATAAGCTGGGTGTTACAATATAGTCAATTCTTATAATCAAGATGTATAAATAAAATTATATGCAAGCCATACCAGACAGCCATAATAATTGTTTCTGACTTAATTAAGCTGTAGATCATTATATGACCTACCCACTATAAATAATAACTGGTAAAGAAGTCAGAGATGTTGCTTCCTCCCCATGAATGCCTACTGCATTTTCAAACACTAAGAAAAGTCAAGAGGAAAAGCAAGGAACTGCAAAAACCAGGGAAGACTAAAGAAAAGCCACAAACCATTTTAATATATGGGACATAATGTGTATCAAAACAGAATCATATAGAGAACAAGCAGCTGCACATAACAATAATTAATTGAAAATGTTGCATTCGTGCCTATCTTCATTAGCTACTTCTCACTGTCATTTATATGAAAACACGGTGAATAAACACCCTTTATATTTAAGGTGGAGAGTTTATTTGATATCATAAAATGGCATAGGGAACAAATAGATATTAAAGAATAGTAAATAAACTGCAACAGGCTATACTTGTCATTTGGCCTATTATCTTCCCTTAATTGTCTCACCTGACACTACACAAGTGAGATTACTAGAATTTCCACTTTAAATTAAATTAGGCTAATGAATGTAACTGGAAGAGTCTGCCAGTAGCTCCACATATGAATGTACAAACAGCAAAGACAACAGGATTTTAAAAAGTAGATTATACTTTCTATTTTATGATATATATATATAGTTCACCTGAACAGCAAATGAGCTTATCAGGGCTCTACGTGCACTAAGGGTAAGGGTTACCTGTGCAGTCTCAGCGCTGGCAGGGACTGCTGGACAGACCTCAGGCCACCGCTGGCTGTGGCTGTTGGTAGACCCTGTTAACAGCTCTGTCTGCCGCGTTTGGATCCTGAATGGGACTGTGCTCACTGGTAAGGGTCACCAGCCTGTGCTGGGGTCACCTTTGGCTCCTGGCTTGTCCCCATCCAGCAGCTGTGCTGCTCCTGCTTCTCCCTGCCAAAAGTGCAGGTCCAAAATGAGCGAGTACTGCCAGGAGGACTGGTGTCCTTCCAGGTCACAGGACGGCAGGGTGGAGAAGCCAGCCTGCTAGTTAATGAGCCAGAGTGTTTTCTGTCTCTCATCCTAAGGAGCTCTGTTGTCAGCAGTAATAATATGATTTTTAAAAACAAATAGTTTGGGTTCACAGATTGCTCAAGTAAAAGATTCTTGTTCAGAGCATCTTCTAAGAAACTATTTTTTTAAATGAAATTTGCAATGGTGAGGCTTTTGGTCAGTGAAAGCAGTATTTAGCAGTACAAAAACCTAAAAAAAAACAACCACAAAAAAGCTAGAAAGTATCCATTTACAAAACACCTGGATGGTGGAGTGTTTGTCATTCCACAGCTCCACCCAGCTTGACTTTAAACACCTAACAAGGATTGAATTCTCTGATAGGAGAGCATTCAAACCTTGACTACATAGCTCTTTTGTAAGATCTGCCACTGTTGCTCTTTTAGTGTCACATAGCAGTGGGACTTACAGAGAGGTCACAAGATGCTTTGTCATGCATCTCGGCTGGCTTTGGGCAGGTAGGAATTCTGAGAGCCAGCCTATGCAAGCATTCCCTTCATCGCTGGCATTTCTGGAACAGCACTCTGTGAATGTTATAGAGACTATAAATATGGCAAGAATTCGGAGAGTAGACAGGCTTTTGAGGCTGCTTCAAGATTTGGATGATCATTTAGATGTTCCTGGAAAAGCTTGAAAATTAAAGCAACAACTGCTTTTCCACTGGAGAATCAAGGAATAGCAGACAAAATTAATTTTACTTGTCATTTCAGAGGACCTGCTGACTGAAGCAAAACTACTACACTTAAAGCATACACATATAAATAGAAATTTCCTGCATTGATGCTCCATCTTGCTGCTTTGTCAGTAACACCTGCCTCTTTTTAGTCCTTAGCATATAAGACGGTAACTACGTGACACACAAGTCCTGTGTGGGGGCAACTGAACTCTGCAAGTTATCATGGCATTTTGCCTAAGATTTCGTCTCACTCTCCTGCAGGGTTAGCTTCCTGGAGCCAGTTTACTCAGTTTTAGTGGTCTCAGTAACTGAACCAGGTTGCTCAGAGATGGCTTGTCATCCTTACTACCTGTCAGCTACTAGAAAGCAAGATGGTTGCCAAGTGTTTTAATATACACTTAAAAATCAAATAGTTTCTGAATGAAAATGTTCAAAGTACCTGTAATTGTAATTTCTTAAGAATTTCTTTTTTTCACATGATAAGCACAACTGGAAGTTTTTAATGTTACACCGTTTTATTTTCTCTTTTTCAGTACAGTGCAAATTATTCCACTGAACAGATTACATTCAGAATACTGAATGGATTCCTTGATGACTGTATTTTAGAAGCCTTTCAACTATGTTTTATATAGTAAAGAAAACAATACACATTGAGTGTTAAATCATGATATAAAAGCACCTATAAAACTGACTGCTGGGTTTTTTAAATGGCACTTAAATCCTGATTTATTTCCCTGAAGGCATCACTTCCAAGAATCAGACTGAGATAGGTGCCTGGCTACAACTGTAGTTTACCTACACAAATTTGCATCTTCACATGCTCAATGAAGTCCCAATTTCAATGTTCAAACATCAAATTTGGAAAATGCTATTGCTCCTGTTAGATAACAGGACTAGCATAAGGAGAGATCTACGGAAATGCAAAAGTTAATAAATATCCTCTCATAACAGCTGAAAATAACATTTCACTCATGCTGAGATAGAACTGAGATTATATTTGTCAAATGTAAGCATAAAAAAGATGTAGTAATTGGCCCAAACTAGGTACTATTCAAAGATAAGATCATACTTAGAGAAAATCCCAACGCTTTGAGCTAGCCATGGTCTACTTCTTTTCTCTAAATCCTGTTGACCAATACTGTTCTCAGATTTGTGTTTGTGTAAACCATTAGTTTCATGTGGTCAAAACTTGTTTTAGCCTAATTGGTTGATACGCCTTTAAAAACTTTGCCCATGTCTACAAATTTAATACTACTTATTTTTTCCAGACTTTTTTCATCTATTTATACTGTCTATCGTAAAATGATTTGGCTTACAGTGACGACTTCCTGCTCAGTATGAGCTACGGACTCACAGTGAGATATTATTTAAGATATGAAGATAATGACTGAGGGGACAAAAACACAGAGGGGGCAAAGACAAATGTCAAGAGAACAAAGAAAGGGTGAAAAAATCAAAAGGGTGAGCTTTAAAGAAAAATATGGACATACATTTATATTTAATGCATTCAAATTGGAAAGATGTTATGTTTGTTATGTATAAAAATTCATACCAAAATTACATCCTGTTTACTCTTTTTTTTTGGGTGAGGGGAGGAAATCTACACTGGTGACTGGCACTTGCTGCTGACCCCTGGTCTTTATCAGCGGATTTTGAACTATATACATGGCATGCATTTCTCTGGTACTGGGCATGGAGTGCTGTTATTGCAAACATGCATGAGTTCACAAGTGTTTGATGCATGAACACAGTTTGGTTTGTGATCTTGCCAACTGTCATTCAAAGTTAATACCTTTTTATTTTGAAGCTCATTATGCATAATGGAACCGAGCATCTATTTGTCATTAAGGTGTAATACGTATAAGCTTTGTACTAGAAATAGTTGAAAACTGTGTTGCTTTCCTCACATACAGACTGTCTTCAAATCTCTCCAGTCTGAAGTTGAGAAACCAGACCTCACAGGGAGTTATAACAAGTCTTCTCTGTTGTGTTCTCACCCTGCCTCCTCTTGAGCTCTACTCTTTTCCCCTTCGTCCACTGTACTCTCCTGTTTCTATTCATCCTTATTTGCTACACAGATGATTTGGACTTGCTCCCCAACAAAACTGCACTTGAAGCTCAGGACACTCTCTTGGTGATAATGTTTTTAGTCTTTTTTGTTATAAAAGAGTTAATAGGTCTATTAAAATATCAAAATAAGTTTTAGTGTGCTAAAGAACAGATAGACCTAGTTCTTATGTATGAGAAATTCCTGAAAAGAGATCATGCTTACCACACAACATACATTCTTAATAGAGAGTAGGCTACAAAATTATGTCTTTTTTGTAAGCCAATTGATACAAGCTGAGAGATCAGATATATTTTTTAATCATTTTCTTCTCCAGTGTACCTAAGAGGAACAACTCAGAAGCATGAACTGAACTCCCACCTGTTTTGAACTGTTTTGACTAAAATCTGTCTTGGTTTCTGTAAAGGAAATATAACACTTTATTGCTAGTTTCAGTATCATAGCATTAATTATCTGTTCTTTTGATGTCATTTTGTCAAAGCTCTTAAGTTGTCAAAGTCACCTGATGTTCTAAACAGCACTGTTGAAAGATAGGTGAGTTTAAAAAAAACCAACCAAACCACCAAACAAAATAATCCCCAAAATAACTATATCTATGGTTCTTTTACCCTTCATTCAACTGAATGCAAAACCAAAGAGGCCTAGTGCTGAGGCTATTGGCAAATATCTAGATAATCAGTTGTCAAGAAGAGCTCTGCCACACATTCACTTTTCTGACAACCCAGAAGCAAAATTGCTTAGCTCACAATTTTAGAAAATTTTGACAAGAGCTTTTGTACTTCAACACAAAAGGAAGCAACAAATTCCAGTGCTATACTGAATAGTAACCTGACCATAATCCTACTAATGGAATCAGCGAACATGAGGATTGCTGACAGAGAACAATAGAAAGATTTGTTTCCCAAGGCATTAATAAAATGTAGTTTTCAAACCTGCAATAAAATGCTTTAAAAGTTATGAATATACTTAAACATAAGGAGAGCTTTCTCTGATAATCAGACACTTCATGTATTATTTCAGTGTGCTTCTGCATTGAAACACTAGTAAATATTGATGTAGAGGGCCACTGATGCAGAGTGGCCACTAAAAAAAATACCAGGAAAAGAAAACATGAATGTTTCATAGCAAATCACCTATCTGATCTTTGCCAAAGGAGTCAGAATGATTCCTGCATAGGTAAGCCTTCAAATGCCTTCAATTTCTAATGATGCATTGATGTCTTGGATTTCTGTACACATGCTTGAGCTAGAGGGTAGTGGGTAGTCTAGCAGAAACAGTAAATTGAGACTCCAGAGCTAAAAGTGTTTGAGATCCTCTTCACAACAGCTAATCCTATGACAGCCATGAGCTTTATAAAGCCACAGATGTCTGCACCTGTCCAAAGTCTGACAAAGTGTTTCAGCAAAACAGACCCTGTGGACTTAGAGATACTCTGTTTCCATGAATTTGGGGAGAATTTTTTTATCTGTAAAAAAATAACTGATGTTGGACAAAACATATCTGGCCTAAATATAAGGCATGAAAGAATATAGTCCCATGGTTATGAAACAGATCAGGTTAGTAGAAGCCATGTATAATAAACAAGTTTAAAGACAGAAATTTTGTTAGCAAATCACAAAGAAGCTTTAATAAAAAAGGAACGTGTTTTTTAGTGACTGACAAACCAAAGAGAGAAACACAGCCTATCTCACAGTCCCACATTTTAAACTATGCATGCTATGATTATATTCATAAACAACAGATAGTGTGTCTGTACATAGGAAAACAAAGAACAGTTCTTTTTTAGGAACTGTCTGTAGGAAGAACATACAATTTAGTCAACAAAAGGGCTGGAATAACCTCTTGTATTCTTTCCAATGACTATAGTTTAGTATTTAGCAGAAGGAATGTTTTTGTTCTTTTCTTGTGCTTTTTCTCTTCTGGTGAAGCATGGATTTTTTTGTGTTCTTGCACCCAGTCTGACAAACAATAACCCCACTATTTTAACATGTTCTAACCCACAGCTCTTTTTTTTTCAGACAGCTGCAATTTCTGTGCTCTCAGACCAAGAAGGCAAGCTTCTGACCTCTGCCACTAATGCATATAGGTGACCAGACAGCATGTAACACTCCAAATAACAACTTCTCCTCCTGTCCATGATGAAAAACTGTACAGCAATCCTAGTCTAGCAATGCTGTCCTGAAATTCCCCTATCAACTCACTGACATTGACGTAACTATGGGGTGGCTACTATTAATTTATGAACATGTTTTCCTTCTTTCAGAAAAACCTGAAACTGTTAGTAGAAGGAACAGATGAAGTTCAGCTGAAGTGTGTTAAATACTAGATGGCTTTCGAAGATGATCAAATGTTAGTTTGGCAGCAGCAGAAAATATTTTCTTAGCATAAGTTTCATTATCACAAATAGTCTTCCTGTTCTACAAAATATCCATACTTCCAAGGAAGAAAAACATGAGATAAGCATTTTTGTGTTTTGGGCCTCAATGTCTCTCTGTACTCTGATAACTTCTATTCAGCTGACAGACAGGTTCAGAGAAGAAAAAATTGCTAACAATGGAAAAGGTATGACCAAGCAAAATTTCCAGATTAAAATATGATCCAAAGTCAATGTTGTCCAAAGCTTGACTTAAACTGAATATACTTTCTTGCATTTGACATTTCCTGGGATTGTCAATATACCATGGAAAAATCCTGATGTAAGAGATTTTACTTCTTCGCAGAAGTCTTTTCAAAGAACCTGTTTTCTCACAAGTGCTCTGTTAGTCTTGATGATTCAGAACTGTTAAGTATTGAAAGGCAAGGTAAACTTTTAATAGGCAATCTGCAAGAGAACTTTATTTTGTTTGAGACTTTAACTGTTATTGTGCAAATGCAAGCATAAGACGATTTAATTCCAATGTGAAAGAAATGAGAAAACTTGTTCATAAAATAAATGTGAATTTTGAAATGAAACTGATAGAATCTGAAAAGCAGTAAGTCACAAAACATACATCATGCTATTTTCTTCTCTTCAGCAAACATATAGAAAAGTGCCTTTAAAAACATAGATGATCATCTGCTGATAGAAAGTGAGTGACATTTCTTCCATTTCCAGTGTTAGAGAATCTTAAGAAGGTTGCAACTAATTTATGGGTTTTCTTAGATGCACTTTTTTAAAAGAATATATTTTTATTTTGTTATTATTCTTATATTTTTAAAGTCTATTTGTTCCAGGTGACAAAACATCTAAAAAAAGGGTATGTCTACCCATAATACCAAGTTGGATCCGATGTATGTTTAAACTGTCAGTTCCTTAGTATCCTTCAGAAATTAAACCATATAATTAAACCAGCAGGCTTTTTGCACCTCTAACTCCCACAATTACTCCAGTGACTTTGAGAAGACAAGTGTTATTAAGTCTTTACAGTCACCACATATTTGCAGTATAAATTAATCCCATTTGCATACAGATTTATCCCAAAAAGCACCTTTGCAGGACTTTGTAAAATGTTGAGAATCAAGCTACTTTGGACTTCCATAAAGGGAACATTCCACAGACAAAGTTCCTTGTGGGAAACAGTAATTAATGAATGGAGAATGAGAGGAGCTTCATCAGACAACCATGTTAACTCACACCTTATTGATTATGTAAAGAGAGGAAATCTGTCACGTGGAGAAGACTGATGTAGGGCCTTAAATTTAGGGGTAAATTTTTCAGGGCTTGTCTTTTAGGAATTATAATTAAAAAAAAGTCAAAAGTTTCTGCTGTTTTCTGGGAGTAAATATTGTGCTTGATCCATTAGTCAAGTACAATTTTCCACAATAAAACGATTTTAATACTTTACAAAAACAGCTCATGGTGTCTAAACTTTTAGCTGTGAGTTTGAAAGTCTTACACCTTTTTTTTTTGGAGAGAAAAAGTTCGAATTTTGAAACAAATTATCCTTAAAAGAAATATGGGAGGTTTAGAGCACCTGTTTGAAAGCAAATCCTCAGAACTTCGAGTCTTGCGAACACACTGGTGTTCTAGCAGGATCAAGTCTATAGAGGTGCATTTGGCCCTTCTCTGCCTGAGTAGACAGTTATTGTGCTTAATTAATCTATTCATACACCATGAAATATATAGTTTAAGCACTGTACCAAGGTACGATTAATATAGATATCCTATGCTTTCCAGTTGTGTAAGGGGACTCATGCACTGAGGTAAAGTAATGGAGGGACAAAAGATGGGAAGAATGTGTGATGGGAGCTGACTTGGTTGACAGTGGCTTATGAATACCCTCCTATAAGGATTCCTTCTGTTTCTTTCCAGCATCCTCTGTAACTGTAAGCATCTACTCGCCTAATGTTCTTCTCTTACTGAAGCATGAGGTAGCATTGAAAGGATGCTGGTCTAATACATAAAAGCTGGAAAGAACAGAGGGAAGACTCTTCTAGATTGTTCACTCAGTCTGCTAGTACTGGAAGACACCAGAAGGATATTGCCAAATATTTTGATCAAGATTTTTCTGTGGCTCTCTAACTTAACACTGAACATCTACCTGATCGTTCTGCAGAGATGTGCATTTTTTGCAAGGTAACTACTATATTCTTCTGTCACCAAGCCACTTGGGATATTGATTTCTCAGAAAAAAAAATAGCAGCCTTTTTTCAAATATTTAGTGTGCTAAACCACTGGCTATGCTGTGCTTCTTCCTTCATCTTTACCCTAGCAATTTTAATAAGTCATATACACACTAATGCCACTGGGGGCTCCAGGAGTCAAGCAACCCTACAGAAAATCAGATTTCATGTTATTTGTCTTCAGGAAATTCACAGAATTTCCTGATGTACGGGTAACAACTTAGCAGGACAAAAATAGCATTGCTTCAGATTTTCAGATGTTCTAACTGCTGGCAAATTTTGGCTCCGGAACAAGTACATTGAAAGATACAATTACTGACTTGCCAACCTAGCTATTCTTAACATCTTAGAATGACAATGCTTGCTAGCTTCTGTAAATATTACTAGTTGCATTTAGCACTGGAAGGAATATATCTTTTGTGTGGTTTCTACAAACTCCAGAAACATCTTTTCTGTTGTGCCAGATGCTGATGATATAAACACTAAAATGTGAATTAGTCTCTAGACCCAGTTTTGTTAGGGGTTTATGTGACAGTAATACAGGACAAATAACATTTGCTTGCAAAAAATTTTACATACAATGTATGTGAAAAACAAAAGCAGAAAAAAACCAATGTTATGAAACTCTGATTTAGAACTGAACCCAAGAATCTGAAAACAAATTCTGGTGCAGTACATGCAACTACAGCACAATGAATAAACAGCTCTCAAAATTTCTGAATTAATCAGCTTTTATTCTTTAGTCTGCATTTGTCACTGAGTATTCCTCTTTGTTACTTGTTCCTATTCTCTACTAGGCTGCCCACTTTTCACATAAAACAAATGTCTATTTATGGATTTATAATACATTAAGTGAAGTGATTATTTACTGTGTTATATGCCCCATTAAAATTAGTCTGACAGTACGTTTGGTTGATTTTAGATATACAACACTGCAAAAAAACATGAAATCAATAGAATTGCTAAAATATATTTTGACTTAATTGAGGTAAACATGTAATTAGATTTTGATTTAAAAAAATTAATTCCACCTTTCTAAACTATGTGGCTTCTATTTATGAGATGCTGGAGTATAAATCATGTAAATAAGGAAAAACAAAATTAAGTGTAATTCAGCTTTTTACATAAAAATATTTAGCTAAGTTCAGTCTTAAAAGATCAATGAAAAGAAACAGTAATATGCTGATCTACCATAAACATTGTCATCCTGTTCATTATTTATCTTATTAAACAATGTCATTCCAAATAATTGCAAGATTTTCAGACTTCTGACACTATAAAAAAGACATTCCTGGAGTAAACTGTAGAAAACCACCCACAAGCGAAGGATGTATTATTTTAGAATTATTAGTTCTATTATAACAATAAAATTACTCTATACTTTACCTGTTGCACTTTACGAGAAATTAAGGGTGGCAAGTATAATAGCAACAAACTACTTTAGTGGTTGGAGTACAAAATAACAGGTGTATTCTTGACACAGTTGATAGGTAGGTATATTTATATCAGAGACTCAATTTCTCATATTTAAATAGGTCAATACCTTTTTAAAACAGTTACAGATGATCCAGCAAAATACCACAATAATGTCAGAGGATTATACTACAAGCACCACAACATCACAGCAAAGTGTGATAAAACAGCTCTGATGTCTATTATTGAAAAATACAATAAAGGTCATGAATAACAATTATTAACACTACCATATTCAAAATGAAAATGTAGGTAGGCTTTTAAGCTGGATAATTTCTGCTATGAAGTCCTACAGGAAAGTACAGCTGCTCTTGAGCCCCATAGGAAATTGAGCATATGCAGAAGCACAGGGTGCTCTCAGTACTGTAGGGGAATACATTTTCTCCTGATTCAGTGAAAGAATTTTATCCCTTAGCCAATGAAATTTCTTCATTTTTTTTGCTTTATTGTTGGTCATTCAGGCTGTGGTTCCCAGCCTATGACAGAGACCGTGCCATTTTAACAAAGTCTCTTGACATCTTATTATCTCTGACTTTATCTGTTCTTCCAAACTCACTCTCTATTCCCAATATCTTCATTCTATCAACTTGGACCTGATTATCTCATACTATATCAGGTCATTTCAGCATCCTAGCCTTGATAGCAAATTATAATCTTTTTGCCAGATCATATTCACTAGTAGGAAAAACAGCAGGGTGAAGCAAGTATTGAACCTGGCCCAAGAGAATGGCCAGGAATATGCAACTGCTGGTGGCAGAGAAAGAGGAAATAGGATTTAGATTAGCTTGGGCTACTGTGGAACACAATACAATACAAAAAAGCTAAGCCTTCCAATGCTAGTCTTACAAGATCCTGTATATCCTGATGAATATAAAATTGAAAGTGATTCCAAGAAGTACACATTGTTTAAAATTGATTACTTAATAAACTGTAGATTTAAACACAAAGTTACAAACGCAAAGCCACATTTCATGTCTTGTTTTATGATTTCAGTGAACTTAAGAAAAAATACATAGGTCCAGATTTCATCATTTTTGTCACCAAAAATAAATTGTAAGAACGTGTATAAATACGTGCTAGACTTTACCCTTATACAAAGCAGGAACTCTAAATGTCCACACAGCCATGCTCGCTGTCCACTTTCAAATCCCTATTTAAAATCCTTCTTTGCCATGAAGATAAAAAACCACAAAACCTTCATATACACAACTGCTAGATGGCTGTTTTCCCTGATCACTGTTTTCATACTGATCAGAGCTGGTTTGTTGTTTTCTTATGCTTCCCCTGTCCATGTGTTTTCTTCCACCTGTTAATGGCAGAGCTGCCTTATAGATTGTGAGGTCTTTGGGGTAGGGAGTGTCCCTTTGTAGCATGTTTGTGCTGTGGGGACAAAGGAATCCAGGGATCTAGAACTCTACAAAGGAGATCACTTGCCTTCCTGGTGCATACGGCCTAGATACGGCACTTTCTTCTTTCCCCTATGCTTGAAACATTCAGCAGGAAGGAGTCAACAATGGCAAATCAGCATGAAGAAGGATCTCTAGTCCCTGATGGCATCAGATTATTTGTTACTCTTAATCAATTCAAGTCTGTCCCTTCTGATCTACTGTTCATTCCAGCCTTTTTGTGCTTTATCTCATACAATATTTATTTCAGTCTCAGCTATAGCTTTTTCTATTCTCATCCCTCTATCTTCTTCTTTCCTTTTTTTTTTTTTAATGAAATATTACTAAAAAATATTTAAGTTCTATGTAAAGCCTTGCACCTTTGGCCTTCTAGGCCATGTAGATCTCCACTGCAAAGAAGCCAATACTTATTTATGTGATGCTAAAAAAAGTGCAGTGAGAGAACCAGAAAGAATTTTTATAGTCTTGGTGAGGCTAATTCTTGATTATATGTATTGATCCTGTGTCTTGCTAAAAAAAGTGGTGAAAAACTGGCAGAGGTATAGCAAAGAACCACAAGGCCTGAGAAAACACCACACAGTGTGAGACTTCAGAACTGCAATGTGTTTCAGCTGTTTAGAAAGAAGACTGAAAAGCAACTTGACTATAGTACATGAGTATCTTCATGGGAAGAAAAATATCTACTAAAAAACTCTTTGATCTTACGAAGAGGGATATCACTAAAACAAAATGCTGAGCACCGAAGTCAAATTCAAATGCAAATTGAAAGTGCAATTGAGATTAGACATGCAATTCCAACAATAAGAATATCTACTCAAGAAATGCAAACCAAACAGGGGCTTCAAATAAGGTGTGGTTACCTTTGTGGAAGTTAAAAATCAGTCAACCTTTGAGCTCTCCCTTTCTCAATAAGAGGCAGGTTTTATTCAAACACACATTATCAGGCATCACCATTAGTGTTGATGGTCTGCTTATCTCTTTGGCTTTGAAATCTATGTACCTCCTGACATTCAGCAACTCCATGGCCTCAGTTCTACCAATCTTGCCCGTCTTCTCCTGATTCCTAAGTTACTGTGCAATGGTTGGCTGTTTGTTATAGAAGATTCTTTTGAAGTACTGAGTTAAAATATAATTAACTCTTCTGAAGTCTCAAAACCTCCTTCCAAACCTGCAGCAAACCAGAAAGATTACCTACCCTCATATTGCTTAATAACTATAGAACTTACTAAGCATTGATACTTTACAAAGTTTGCTGCTTGTTAGAGTTTTGGGGACCAGGATCATTTGCAAAAATAGGCTTCTTTCATCTCAATGAATATAATAACTACAAATTTCCTGGTGCGATTCAAGAAAATTGAGAGGTATTCATCCAGGTGTTTTCAGGACATTTGGTGCATCTCTCACACAGCAAAAAAAATACAGACTTCAACTGTATTAATGAAACAAACAGCATGGCCAAGCACTGCTCCAATACTGCCTGTACTGTTTAATTATTAGCAGGCATCCAAGCACAAATGCTGAGCCACTAGAGAACAGGCTCAGGATATTTTATTTGCTAATACAGACATAGCCATAGAATCTAAGGCTATAAATATATGACAATTTCCTCCCCTAAGAACTGGATTAAAATATCTATTTAATAAATCTATCCAGTCCTATCTCAAAGGCCGTTGTGGAATCCTGAGTATGATACATAAATTGTTTCAACGCATAATAACTACATAAGCAACTAGAACTAAAAGTAAGTTGAGCTTGAAACTAAGAACTTTTAGTCTTTGGAAACTGTATTACCCTCTGTAGGCAAAATTAAGTGTTACCAAGAGCTTGTATCATTTCTTTGTCATGAGTAGCTATCTATTAGTCAAATAACTAAGTCCTCTCTCAATAGTTTCTGTAGTGTATAAAGGACTAAACTGAAACCTGTAAATTTCATGTTTCAGGACTTTTTTTCCTAATTCTATGGGCCTTTGAAATCTCTCCAATATTTCATGTCCTTCTTGAAGTGCAAATATCAGCTTAAAACACAGCACTGTCACAATACTTTTAATGAAATGTGTGCAGATACGTTCAACTTCTACTTGATAGTCCTCCTCTTATAAACATTCTATTATCCCATTTAACCATAGCATGGCACCAAGAATTCCTGTTATTGCAGTGATCTTCAATGACCTTATGTTCTTTCCTGGGTCTTCATTTTCAAAGACAAGGTGTATCGTTTATTTACAGGTTTACTATGCTTCACCTAGCTATATTAAAACAAATCTATTTTTCTACAATATGGTGATTATGAGAACTTTTCATTTGTTTTACCTTTTTCATACCAGACATTTTTATCTACAAAGGTTTTGTAACATTACTTGTATGATCAATCACACACAATTGATGAACATGAAGCCAGGAAATAATTCCCTCTGAGAGATCCCTTCACTTGTGGCCATCGGTGTCTTCCCAAAAATGACTGCATTTTGACATCAGCTTATGAGGCTGTCCCTAATACATCTGGTATACTGATTAATTCCCTGTATTACACTTCTAAACAAAGTGTCATATATCACCGAAACAAATCAATTCAAAGATTCGCGTATAGTTTGCAAAAGAAATGCTGTGTATGTTTAACATCAATTGAACAGTCGTAAATTAATTAGGAAAGTTTACCTTTCTATTTATTTAATTTTTTATTTGTCAAAATAATTTTCCAATAATTTGTATTGTTCTCGATATGCTAGTTGTAAATCCGTAGTTATAGGTGCATTGAAAATGTGGTTAAATCTAATTATTTTAATTTTTAATAGGTTTTTTATATATATATAAACACATATACATATATATGCATATATATATGTATTCTTCCCTAACTCAAAGTTATTATTAGAAAATTTGTGAATGTTTTCTTTGATTCAATTAAAGATACTAAGTTAGGTGATTTTCTAAAGGACTGATTAAAATAACACAGAACAAAACACTAATAATATGTTACCTTGGGTTTCTCTAGCTTTAAGTAATTAAAACTTCATAAATACATTATTTATGATATATGTAAATATTGATTAAAATCTCACAGAGAGGCTGTGTGATTAATTAACAACATACCTTTTATACATATTTTCTCTACTTATCTTAAAACTTATGAGAGAACAAAGATTTACAAGGAATACCTTGCACTTACAGCTGAATCCATGCTATACCCTTGCTCCCACTGGTGTCACATATTCCAGCCCCCTTTACTACTTGTCAGATAATTCACTTGCCCTCAATCTGGTCCCTGATGCTCTAAAGTGCCATGTGATAGGAGATACAGAAAGATACATTTACACACAAGCATGCTAATAAACACCATGCATGCATATACTTGCAGTCACAATAAAGATTTTTTTATAAATTTGGATTGCTTAGTTGAAATTATGTATGCAAATACATTACAAGGTAATGATTCCTAAATTTGTGAGGGAATCCTAGCTCACGATGCTCTGGGGTTTTAATATTTGTATTTACAATTTGGTATCAGCAACCTTAACACACATTACCATATCTTCTGTAGTTATAGGAATCATAGCAAAATTAGAATGCAAATTTGGTCATTGATTATGTCTTTCACTTCCTGTTCGTGGTTAATTTCAAAAGATGGAGAGAAGATTTTATTTTCTAGGCCAAAATGCAATAAGAATATAATAAAATACTGTTGTAGTAAAGTTTTCACATTAAAATTTCTGATAAAATATCACTTCTTTCATTAATGTTCTAGTATAGCAAAGCAATGTTATAGAGAACTAAGCTCCCAAAATATTGAAGAATTATCAGAATACATTGAATTTCTTATATTTTAATTCAAACAAAGATAGCATCATCTATTTGGTGTGGATTTAAGAATACACACTCAAGATATTTGATACATAAATCAATAATGAAGAGCATGTGATTCCCTGCAGATCTATTCTGAGTGATTCATTTGTAAACTGTGTAGAATGAAAATTCAGAGAATGTGTTGTCACATACCATGTTCTTTGATGGAATGCAGTTTTTATTTGATATTGTAACTTTCTTTTCAGTGCAATTTTCTTGAGTGGCCAGGGAGGCTGGGAAATATATCGGTTAAAACTAAGTTTTTAAACCTGTAATTCAGCAGGTAGAACTGGTTTATCAGCTCAGGGAGCTGAATCGAAACATCTGTTTCTCTACTGTTTTTTTTTTTTTTCTTAATAGTAGTAGAATTTTGTTAACTAATTCTTGTGTTTGTAAATTCTTCTGCCACTGAACAAAACTCTGCATAAAGCAAGCTATTTAAACAAACTGCAAAAGATATTTATCTGCTGCTATAATACGCCATCGTTTTCGGATATATGTACTCTTTAGTTGCATGATGTGAACATGTGTTAGAAAACTCCTTATAGAAGACAGTGTATACATTCTCTACCCATGTTTCCTTCACACGAAACCGTGGAACGTTTCTGCCTTACACCACCCAGATATTCCTGTTGTTTCAATAACAAAGAAGAAAATAAATAAATAAAGGCAATATAATAATTGCAGAAGGCCAGATCCTAACAATGTGAAATGTCAACTGTCTGCATCACAAACAAGATTTGGCACAGAGAAATGTAAAGAGAAAACTGAGTGTCACTGAATTCAACAGCAAAGCCTCTGCTAATTTCAATACTCAGGAGTTTGGACTGAGTGTTTAAAAGAAAAGTAAATAGGCTTGTATAATTTAAGATGAGACTAGATAAGTTGATTTTTCAAGGAAATGAAAGGAACTGCTCTCAAAACCTGAAAAAGAAAATGAACTTTTTAATTAGTTTTCATACACTGTCAAGTATAGGTTCTCATAGCATCCTATTTATTCTTTCATTATATGGTTTATGGAAGCCTATGGAACCTATATCTGCAAAAAATCTGTGCATTAAGGTAAGCCTGAAGAGGACATGTTCAAAATCTTGCAAATGAGATGACTAATATACATGAAACCATTGGACTCAATATCCTGAGGCATGAGCATACTGTCACAACTGACTGGTGACTCAGAAGTGCAAATGCTTCCTTCAATCTAAAAAACATTAATGTGGGAGAAAGACAGATGTTACTAAAGAATACAGGACTTACTCTATAAGGATGAAAATTCATTTCTCTTCCTGAGCATAATCAGCAGTAGAGAAGAAAAAAAACAAAACAACAAACCAAATCAAAACAAGGCATAAATGCTTCCGATTAAGTATATTTCTGTGTTTCTTATTCTATTGTATATGATTTGTATTGCTGTAAACAATCTTCTCCATAATGTTATTACAGAGCTAAGAGTGCAACCAACCTGTTATCCACTAGCTGCCTGGATATGGACAGAATTTACCTAGAGATTGAAGTAATTAAGGTCTTTTACAACTAGAAGCTAGTTTAACAAAACATGTCTATTTTTTGCACCTGGCCTTTAAATTGTCTAACCTAATACTTATCATAAGGTTTTCATCAGTTAGATTTAATTTCTCCAACACAAACAAAGCATGTTTGATCTTTAGGGGCCGTTATTACAACTGCTAAATAAAAGAGCACAAGGTAATTGTGTAATGCTATTTCAGATCAAAATACCCTTTGGCCAATATTTCTCCTCCTTTGATATATGATGCACATTTTCAAATTTTAGCACATTTGCAAAGCTTACTCTCTATTTGTGTCCGTGTTCAAAGAATACTGCTGACTGAGATCAACCAGGAGTTTATCTTGTTGCAACTGATTTTATCTTCCTCCTGCCTTTTTCACAATTAGTACTGCATATTTTAAGATTAAATCTATCTGGAATATGCTCTATTCTACTGAACAATCTGCAAGCAACAGAGAACAGTAGCATAGCACTGTCACCACTTGGAATATAGTAGGCTGATAATTTTGCTCATAGAAGGCACAGAGAGATGCAGAAGAAACACATGACATTTTCTTGAAATGAGCTAAATAGAAACATCTAAAAGGTAGATTTTAAGGTTATTGCTGAGGGGCAGATTGGCTACATGCAAAGACTTCTTACACAAACAGTGTGCAAAACTGCATATAGAAGAGTGTTTCCTGGGACAAAGAAATATTCAATGGTCATTCTAATGACCAGTCTTTATGAAATACAGTGAATGGAAAATCTCTGAAACTTCAAGCCAGATGTAATTTAGCAAATCAATATAGAGCAAAAAATATATTTTCAAAAATTTCTGAAATGAACCCGGAGTTTGAATATCAGAAAAAAATATTTCCTTTAATTTCATCAGGCAATTTGATAAAAGAGATCTTCCTCTACAATGTCTGCCGTAATTTCTTGCAATTTCACTCAAGTCTAATTAAAAAAAAAAGTCATTTTGACAGCTCATTCTACCAGATGGAACTGTTCATAATACATTTGTAAATATTCTTATTCAGACATTAGCACATATATTATACACAGTATGCACAGTATGCCTATGCTGAGAGTCCATCACTGAGACAAAATAACAGAGCTACTAAGCAACATGAACTTCTTCTAGACAGATTTAACCAGAAAAAATGAGGAAGGACCAAATTTTAGTGATAAACTTAATTAGAGTAGAAACTGGCAATAATCAGTGTATCCTGTTTGGTTAACTGTTTAGGGTTTTTTCTCCTCAGGAGACTGAATACTTCTTAGTGTCCAAGATTTTGCCTCTTAAGTGTTTCAAAGTTGATTATCCTTTAAGGAGGTATTGGCATTGATAATAAGCACTGATAATAGCCATTTTGGAAAAGGAAATAAGTGATTAATGCCATGACAAGAAAAGAGTATTTCTTAATAATCAACATACATACATTTTTCCTATGATACACAGAAGCTTTCTGACCTTTTTCTGCTGTTCTATGAAAACTCTTGCATCTTTGATGTGAAATTATGCAGCATACTTTACATGAGCAAAGTATTGAGATTAAAAGCCAGGTGCTTATCGAAGATTAAGCAAAGAGTCATATCTAAATAATTATATCTAACTAATTATATCTAACTAATTAATAGAGGAGATTTCTTGCACAATGAACACCGTAGGTGAGAAAAGAACCCCCAGCACGAAAGGGGATAGTCCTCCCAGCTCATGCTGGGAACCTACATGTAAGGGTGAGAAAAACAAATTCTCTTAAGCAGACTCATCCTCTGTCCTGTGCAGCTCTACCTTAGACTGAAGATGGACCTTCTGAGGCAGGGACCTTCAAACCACTTTTTAGCAGGTCCTTTGTCACAGGTGTGAAAGCTCTGCTTGGACAAAATAGAGAATCAAGGCATTTTGATCTGCAATTTTTAATTCATTTATTTTTTGTAAACCCATTCCTAATTATTAACAAGTTCAGAAAAAAAAATGCAGACATCAAATTACTGTAATTTGATTGGTAATAATTGCACATAACCAGTCGAATACACACTGGCTTTTTTTGAGAAAGTGACTTGAAAGATGCAATTTACATAACATGTGCAGACTGAAACAATGTATTCCTTGATTCTACAGATCACTTGGAGATCGGGTATACAATGACTATCAGTAATGTCCAACTAGAATCTAAGACTTTTCACATTTACCAAATGTTTTATGTACAGTCTCCAGGAAATGATGGTATTTTTCCTGCATTATATGAATATTTGTAAATATTATGAAAATAAATAAATAATATAAAAACATATATTATATGTTATATGTAATATATGGAATAATATATAAAATAAATTACAAAATATTATAGCATAATATTATAAAATATTATAAAACCATCTATTTTAAGGAACACTGGTATTTCACTTAAATGCTGATAGTATTTAGCATTCAGAATTTATTTCATTAAAATCTATTCACTATAGAAAAAATGTTTTTTAGTAACATTTTATTTGTATAAAGCTCTGAATGACAGCATGACGAGCAAGCTCCATCTCTCAAAGATAAAACAAAGCTCAAGGAGTGGATTAAAGTGAACCAAATATCACTGGCTGTCTGCTTTTGTAGATCACTCTGTTTAGATGCTTATTGCTATAAGCTGACTGTGTGCAACTTGAAAAGGAATATTCTATTGTAAATGTATCCTCAACCAGCACAGATGGCATAAAATGCTTAATGTTGTTTTCACACGATATGCCACGCTGTAAGAAGATATGGCTGGAATAAATGCATTTTATTTTGCCTTCTGACATTTTTCCATATGATTTAATTATTCCGAGAATTCTATAAAACAGAACTTCAATATGAGTATTCATTACTTAAAAGTGAATTCAGTACTTTTTCAAAAATGAAAATAAATGTGCATGACATGTAAATAATATAACTTTTGGTGGCACTTGGTTTAGCTTATGTATTTTGCCCAAAGGGACAGGTGATTATGAGCTCACTTTCCCCCTCATCGACATATTCTGAACAGTTTACATAATAAACAATTATTCAGATATCAATGTACAAATTCACAAAATTTTTCTTTCATTGCCAGAGAAAGAAAAGATTTATTCTACCCTATTTTCACTATGTCTTTTGATGATAGAAGGAAGAAACTAACAATAGTTACATGCAGAAGTGGAAAGGAGAAAGGACAGATTCTGTGTCAGCTCTGTGCAGATGCAGAGGAATCAACTACAATAACCTTTTACACACAGTAGTCAAAAAATAGCACTGCATAGATACTTTTTTTCCCCCATTGCAGAACAAAGAGACTGAGTTCATGCACCACTGAATGTGAGGCAGCAGCTTCCCATCAGGGACTGGCTCTTGGGGAACCCACAGGCAAAACAATGCAAACTGTAATTAGAATACTTTTCTCTCCTATTCTGGGAATAAACAATCTTTTCATTGTTCGTGTTTACACAAATAACAAAATGTTCAGCTGTGTTTTAGTAACTATAGATGATACAGTAGCAGTCTTGTTATAAATAATATATATGCCAAAGTAATTTAGGATTTCTAATTATTACAGAAATTCTTTAAGCATTTTCAACCTCTGGAGTTGCTCAAGCATGCATTTTCTGCATAGTATATGACTCAGATTCTATGATGTTTTTTCTGCTTAAACATTTTCAATTAAATGATGTTAAGTATGATCACTTTTAACAGTGTTTAACTTCCTATATTACCTTCTTCAAAGCTTTTAAACTTATTAGCTAATATACTGGAGAAGTAGTATGAAAAATACTAAATCTGCTTGTCTGACCTCAAGTAATAGTTACAGAATTGCTCAAATTTATTTTTGTCTATTAAAAAAATAGCATTAGCATTTTTATTCTCTGCAATTATAATTACTTTATAGTAATGGAAGTCCTCACATTTTAAGCTAGACCTCTGCGGTTGTGTTTCTACCTTAAAAGCACTATCTACCTTTAAA
This sequence comes from Cephalopterus ornatus, assembly GCA_013396775.1. Lineage (NCBI taxonomy): Eukaryota > Metazoa > Chordata > Aves > Passeriformes > Cotingidae > Cephalopterus > Cephalopterus ornatus. The sequence goes on along the minus strand of VZRE01000992.1, from coordinate 92,680 downwards.
TTCATTATTTACTTACAGAAAGAAAACACATGAGAAAATTTAATATCTAATGCCAATGCATAGCCTATTTATAAATGGACGCCATATTTCAGAAATTAAAACCAGAGCTATTTATATTTTATTATTACTCTTTATTAGGCCTGTAACATACTGTACAAAGCAGACCTTCACCAGCTGGGGATAGGTTAGGAGATCTAGTACACTTCCTCTGATTTTATGATTCCCTTTAGATCACTGTGTTTGGAATGCATGATATAATAATAACATGTACCAGTATGATGACTAACTCCATCTAAAGTTAGATGACTAACAAAAAACTAATGGCAATTACACACCATGGTCTGTTCAGTGTCAAAGAAATGAGTTTACTATTTAGGCTTTGTATGGGTAAGAAGAGTGACCATTCCATTGAATAAGCAAATGAAACCAATAAAGAGTTTGCTTTTAAAATCTATACTGCATATGAGAAAGTAAAATAAAGATTCAGAAGCAAAGATCTAAATTATTTTGGTTACCTGCAGCATATATACTTTTCCATGAGAAGCCATCCAAGTGCACTATAGGTACTAGCCTATGTTCTAACAACGTTATTAATTATTTTTCCTTTAGATTATGCTTGACAAAATGGCTCAAGTCATCATAAGGTCATAGGATGGAGACTTCTTAGGATACGAGTCAGCCTTGAATGGATTTTTACCTCCTGCTACTGTATATCCTTTACCATAAATCATAGAATAATAATGGTACGGGTACCTTTGAGAGAGCTTCCTGACATATCTAACTTTGCCAGAATTATGAGTATTTTTGAATGCATTAATCCCTAGCTCAGCTGTTTCAAATGACAGATAGCCTTAGAACACGAAAAAATAAAATTGATCTTCTCAGTTCTAAAGAACTTGTAGGTGTCATAAGGTTAAATTGGGATTACAGAATTTCACAAAAATACTTTAGTTTTCTGGCGGAAGTTGCTAGACTTTGAGGATCTAAAATCAGGTGTCTAATCCTATGTTTCAGTAACTGAAAATGGAACTTGACTGTCAAAGAATGGAAACAACTGCTGGAGAAGTGAGGCCTATAATTTATTTTCTGAGGTCCTCTTCAGGCAACACAGGGTTTGGAGGCTAACCAGATATATTTTGGAGAAACAACAGTATGTAGTATAGAATAGTATATAATACTGAATTTCATACAGAAGCTCAGACAAGTTACTGTGACCATATATGAGGATGTCTATGTGCCTCCTGTAGCAGCCCATAAGAAGCCGAGTGAAAATTTGGCTTCAAGCCTCACGATACATAGCTTCGAATCTCAATCTGGGATGACTAGTATGAGTAACATAGCTTTTAATCTGTAGTTTTTTTAATTTAACAGCAAAAAGAAAGTAGAATCTTTTATGTTCCTAGTCATGTATATTATAATTCACCTTTTATCTTTTAAAAAAACAATCTGGATCTTCTTAAAAAGATGTCATTGTAATAAAAACTGGGAAAATTATTACCTGCATCTTAGGCATTTTAAACTATAGGAAACAAATGGAACTAAAGAAATTAGTAAGAGATGGTGGCAGCTTCTCCTGTACCTATAAAAAAAGGTGTGGAATCACCCAGCACACTGAAACACTCAGGTTTTCTTCTCAGATTGACAGAGCTTATATCTGCATTTCCTACTTCCCACTGAAACTGCTCTGATCATCATATTATGCATTACCTTGTGTTTTATGTATTAGTTTTTGTTTTCTCACTCCTGTTAAATCTGCTCTGGTTTGCCTCAGTTGTTTAAATGCTTGCAGACAGATAAGATGTAGAATGTTCAACTCTAAATAAAAAACATAAAACATTGAAACTCAAGTTTCAATACTCAGAAATATTTAAGTATGTTGTACTTAGTGGAATAACACCCAAAAAACCCTGAAAAAAACATTTTCAGAAGATACACAGCATATTACAGTTCAGATCTACTTTCTGTGTTCAAAGAGAAATTCAAATCAACACCTGCCAGGTTTTGGTGGGTACTTGATCAGCTCCCTGCTAATTTTCTAATTTATGAATTTTCTATTTTATATTATTTTCTATTTTTCTCCAAAAAAGTAGCTAGCAAACTAAAGTTTGCAAATGGTTTATGTGTAACAAGAGCACTGATTTTCATGTTCCCAATACATGAACTAGTTTGCTTCACAAGATTAGCAACATTTAATACGATATACATATTTGTTCATACCATCTTTTATGCTCCAGGCTCGATTCTACTCTCCTTGGAGTCAATTAAAATCACTGATTTCAGTACATATAAAATATTGATTTCTGCTTGTATGAAAAATTATAGCAATAAGTACATAATCATCTGATTACACCACACCACTTCAAACAGAATTTAGAATCCTGATCAAACTCATGGGTTGGCTACTGTTATTTATACACCTTACTGTTAGTTTGATACAAAGCACTTCAGCTGCTCGGCAAATCAGCAAGAAACCTACATATATCCCGAAAGATTTTTGAAGTGTCCAGTTTCCAGATGAGAATAAGCTGATGATTTCAATTTAGATATTTGCTGAGATTTGTTTGAATTTAAAATTCTTGACTGCAACTCAGGAGGCAGTCTTTTACAGTTGTTATTTTCTCACTGTTGTTATTTTTAGTTCAGATGTGGAAAAGAAACTAAAAATAACAATAATAATTTTTATAATTTATTTTGAATAATTAAATAATAAAATTGAATTACTACTATTGATGCTATTCTAGTTATGAAAACTGTTATAAAGCACTTAAATTCAATAGCTAAGACTGACAGTTACTATCATTTCCTAACTAACATAATTTATAACTCTAGCATACTTTGAACAGGTGGACTCAGTCTCAAAGAATTCCCAAAGAATTTTGAAACCTTAGTTTTTAGTAGTTCTTAGAATACAAAAGCTGGGCAGTAAAACGTAGCAGCCAGATAGACAATGACTTCATGCACCTATGCTCTAGCACAGGTGGAAAGGCTTTGGGTACAGTACCAAATCAAGATTTATTTCTCATTCACTTTCAATATTAATTTGGAGTAAATACAGCTCCAGTCTTTAATGTTTTGTCAAAGCACAGAGCAAACTGCATGCAGTTTAACTACTTTTTCTTGGAAGTGCAGAGTCAATCATTTCATTATTGAACTTGCTTCTGGCAAAAAAGATCCTCTTTCTTTTCAAATGATTCTTGATTTGGAGAATTGTCCAGATTACACTTTGATAAGATGAATTATATCCTCTAATAGCACATGTAGACCTTCAGTTAGGAAGAGCTGAAACACCAGTTGTACACACAGTGCTGTGATTCTGTTGTGATGAATAACTTGGCCACTTTAGTTAATTAAAAGGCAATACAAATTGTTCATTTATGGGCTTATCCAATTCTCATTAAAGTTAAAATCAATGAGAATCTTTCCTGGTCAGACTGTTCTCCAGTTGCTGAGTTTGGAAGGATATTATGATCCAAGTTTCCAAAAAAGTTAATGCTTAAAAGATGGGTGGCAAAGCTATGAGAACATTGGCAGAAGAAATGTAGTAACACCAAGTACTAAAGAGTTATGCAGTGTAAGCTATTTTCTCTGGTAGTTCCTCTTTGGAGTAGCCCTGTTCCTTCTCACTCTATTGACCCCCACTTCCACCTCTAAAGGAAGCCCACAAAATCCACTGATGTTGCAGTTACAACCAGCCACCATGGAAAAGAATTCTCTGGACTGCAGTGCCACCCAGAGTAGGCACCAAGTGCAGAAAAAGAAAAGGGGCAATAAATTACTGGTAACAGAACAGTGTGTTTTAAAAAATACATTGCATTCTTCATGCAGATGTAGGCTCTCAAATTTTTGTGCAGTTAATTTTCTGGTTTGAGGAATCCAGTAGGATTCAGTTAAGGTTAAAAGAACTTTGGTTAATTAGTGAAGAAGAAGAAACGGTCCAGTTATCCCAAAGAAAAACTGAGCCAAGTTTTTTTGATAATCCATAACTGCAAATATTTTTTAAAAAAACCCTTTTGCAACAACACTGAGATCATTTCACAATTTGAAGCTTTGCCTATGTATTGTTTCCAGCTTAGAATGGAAGTTCAGTTACAAAGATTTGAGCAATATAAAATTGGACTTTCTTTTTTTTCAGGACATACTTTCTGATAGCTTACTCTACAAGTAAGTTGCAAGGCATCCTGATAAAGTACAATAGTGCATACACTGGGAAGTCTGTTTTGAAATTAATAGTTGATAAATTTAGGATAATAACACCACAAATATTATTATATTATAATAAATTATATTAATTTTTGTTGGCGAGTGTATAATATCATACATATGCATTACCTTAAATTAAAAGTGTGCAACTTAACAAAAATTTATCATATAATTTTCATCAACAAGCCATTTTAAACATAATTTTATACTATTTATGCTTTAGAAGTTCTTAGATTAAGTTATATAAAAGAAGCAGTGGAAAACAGAGAAGTTCTGAACTACATCTCTGTATCATATATAAAAATTTATATATTAGCCACAAAATGGTGATAGTTCTCACAACATACAATCTGCTTATGTTGATTTCTATGTTATTTTTATTTGTATAAACAGAGTTACTTTTATACAGCTTTGATCAGAAAGAGATGCTTTGCACAATATATAATAAAGTTCATTCATCTACTTGTCTGAACTTTAGGACTGATGGGCTTCTGCAACTGTTCATTCCAGTGAGAAGCTTTAGTCCCCACTGCACTCATCAGATGTGACTACATGCTCCCTTGTTTCACTTCTATTTTTCTACATTTTTCTGTCCAATTATTTTTGCTCTGGAGAATTTTAGCTATTAGAAGTAATAATAAGAAAAGACAATTATTTTGAATCAATCTTAATTTAGGGGACAGAAAAGCCACAACAACAACAAAAACTACTCCAAAACCAAACCAAACTTCTGATTATAACAAGGGTTAAAGCACGAAATCACTTTCTACCCTGCATGCAATTCAGTGTTCTCTTACTGACATAATTCTGTGTTCATGATAATAAAACATATATTATCTTACTTTGTTCAATGTTCATGTCTCAAGATATATTAAGTTCTGAGAATAAACTATTACAGTCAAGGCATCTACTGAGATTTTTATTTTACAGCTGGGCAACATACAAATGATAAATAGTACTTCCTTACATTGAGTTGAAAGAATTAGTTCTTCTAACATGAAAGTTGGTCAAATTTCAGTCCCAAGAAGAAATCAAAAGAGTGAGCTTACTTGAAAATCGAGGAGTGTGTAAGCATTACTTTTGTGTCCATGTTATGACTACACATACAATGAGTGATTGGAAGAACGATGAAATCTACAAATGTGTGAGAATTCTTGATACAAGTTCATCCCAAATTTTCACATCAGTGGATTACTTCAGAAAGAATAGCAAAAAAAAAGTGTTTTGGGGGCCTATCAGGTTTTTTCCTCAATGAAACAAGCCCATATCAATAGATATCAAATTTAAATCTAGTATTGACTCCATAGGTATGTGATATCTCTAGCTTATGAATGAAAGCTTATGTAATTAAAGAATTTCACTACAGCAGATCAAAAAAACCCCAAAACACCAGAGTAAACAACTGTAGTGAAAAAACTATAATAAACCATTAGAAAAGAAGTTTCAGGATTAGAAGGATTTGTAAAATCTTTGGTCAAAGCACATCAGGGTTCATTTAGAAGTTTAGACTTGTAATTGGGCTGAAATTTTAAATGGGTTTTGCTGAAAACTGTTGTATGAAATAATTTCAATTAGTCAAAACACCAGAAATCTGGTCTGCCCCTGACTAGGTAATCCTAGGAATTCATGCATTAATGGCACACTCCATTTTGGCTAAGCTGAGCCTGGCAGGTAATCTGCTAGCCTCCAGATGTCCATCATACCCATTGCATACCCAACCCTCACTGAAAGTAATTCCCCACATCAAGTCTACCAGTATGGTTGCACACGCAATCTTAGCTTCTACTAGAACGAACTAGGTTAACTGAAAGACTTGAAAATTCTGAGTTATTTGACAGACTTGGGGCAAGGAATAATGACACATGCAGCTTTATCAACTTTTAAGCACCTTGGGGAAAGCTTGTCTCCTGCAGCACCATCTTGATCTGATTTTGCTGCAGTCATAAAGCAAGTCTGCCTCTACTGTACTTTCCCCATTTATAAATTGCATATATAAACTTGTGTACAAGTACAGAGAAGAAAAACCTTTTGCAGTTAAATACCACTGTCAGCTTCTATCCGTGCTGATAATATTTTGTATATGAAATAGTGTATATGTATGTACACAGTGTTTATTAAAGAAATCTTTAAAATTTTTTTCTTCAAATTATTATGAATTATTTAAAGTAGATTCCTAACTGCACTTAAGTGCAGTTTATTTTCACTTAAATGCATATAGGACAGTCTTAAATGGAGACTTAAATTGATAGTCATAAGTGGTCTATCAACTTAAAAATAGTCTCTTTCTTAAACAGAGATAAGATTTCAACCTTAAAACGTTGCAAATGGACCACCAACTCAGATCTGTATAATTAACAATTTCCATGAAGAACATGGCTATAGATATCCTGTTGCCTGTCTCATTCAAATCTTTCCTTTGCATTCTAATCAGATAGAAACAGGGTCCAATTCCCAATTTGAAAAATAAACACATTAAAGAAAATTAGTTTAAGCATCATTACAATGTACATACATAAGAGTCTACATTTTTTTTAATGGGCACTTTCTAAACAGCATTTAAGTACGAACCATAATTTCTCTGTGTGGCTAATTTGACCACACATATTGCAAACTGTTTTCATTTTCCTTTATTGTCCTCTAATGAGCTCATAAAGACTATATAATTAGTGCAGTAAACTGCATAACACAGGCTCTGCCCTAAAGCAGCCAAGCAGCGTTCTTGACTAGCCCTCTCTCCCACCGGAACTTAGTACTGTTAATGGACCATGATCAGTAGGAAGTGTATCGAGGGATATGCTCTGTTTTAGATAGCCTGTGATCTCTGGCTTGAAGCAACAGTTCTGGGGCTATCACCATCTGTACTGACACACAAATGAAAGTTGTTCTATCTCTTTTTAACGAAGCTACTGAGGTCAATTAATAATGGCTTTGGATGCCTGAAAGACATTGTATGACTGAGCAACTGGATTCTATAGCAATTTCTCTGTGTATAAAAGTTTTAATATTCTCTGCAGTAGGTAATCCTAGAATTCTCTGCTAAAATCTGAACCTAGAAGTAGATATAAAGACACAATTTATCAAATTAATAAAATATGACAGACATTTAGGAAAGGTACAAACACAGATATAAACTCGGTGCAACAGTCAGCTAGATTTCAGTCCAGGTGGCTATGGAGGATGCTGTACGTGAAAGGTATCATTCTTCCCTTCCAATATACAGCGTATCACAAAACTCAGCACTTTGAAAATACAGGCACTTTGAAGACTTAGGAATCTGGTGCTTAAGATGCACAACATATGCTACACTGCTGTCAAAGATCCTTAAGACAAAGAGATTATCATGTAATAGCTCTGTTATCATAAAGAAATTTATTATAATTTTTCTGATCTGTTTCCTGCAGGAGATGGCTATATTAATACAACAAATTATAGGTGCTTGGTCTTGTCTCGGTGTTTTTGACACCACCAGACCCCAAAACATGTGGAAAACTGTCCATAGCCCAGAAACAGCACTGTAGTACCACCTTTTCTACTTAACAACTGGCATCAACTTGCTCTCTTCAGATATGGTACAGACTACAAATAAACAAGTTTTACAATACTTTTACAAGCTAAAAGTAAGAAGTTTCTTCCCAGAAGAGTAGGGTATCATCTGTGCATACCCATTAATATATCACAGAATTACAGAATCACAGAGTATGCTGAGTTGGAAGGGATCCAGAGAGATCATCAAGTCCAGCTCCTGGCCTTGCACAGATCATCACCAAGAGTCACACCATGTGCCTGAGGGTATCATCCAAAAGCTTCTTGAACTCTGTCAGTCTTGGTGCTGTGACCTCTTCCTTGGGGAGCCTGTTCCAGTGCCCAGCCACCCTCCGGGTGAAGAAACTTCTTCTAAAATCCAACCTAAACTTCCACTTCTGGGAAGACATAACTTCAGGCCATTCCCTCGGGTCCTCTCACTGGTCACCACAGAGAAGAGATCAGTGCCTGCCCCTCCTCTTCCCCTCACAAGGAAGTTGGAGACTGCAATGAGTCTCCTCAGTCTCACTCTCCCTCAGTCTCCTCTTCTTCAGCCCCAACAGACCGAGTGACCTCAGCCGCTCCTTCTTTGTGCGTGTAAGTAAATGTACCCAGACATATGCATACATGCAATCAAAGTCCCTAAAACAGTTTTAGATCCTTTTCTACTGTCAGCCAATCATGACTAGTAGTACAGTGCTTAAACACTGTGCACAAAAGTAACTGACAGGAATGTAAGGCAGAGAGTAACAAAAGCTAGTAAAGAATGCATTGAAAAACAAGAGGAAAATGTAATCTCAGTTACTGTGAATCTGACATCCCCATTCCTCTCCAATCACTTCTTATTTATCAGAGCCTGCATGGCAAAATAGCACACTGAGGAGCTTCTCTGGTAGTTTATCAGGGTTCTAATCTTCATCTGCAATTAATCATGTAAAATCATATCACCACTTTAATTTTAATCCCTGCTGTTCATCTTCTACAGAATAAAGTACAGATATGTGATGTGATAGAAACAGTTTGCCATTTGAGTAAACACTTAAAATCTCAAGTAAAAGTTAAAAAAACTGTGAACAAAAAAAATTCTTTATGGAAGGCTAAAGTACTCATCTTCCAGTGCTGCTGTGGCATTTTTTTAAATTCCACACCACAATTATAAGTGCTGGAAAAAGGAAAATCAACAATAGCTTAAGAATATATAAATGCAAATAATCTTTTTAGGATGTGCTTACATGTGTTTAGATTCTTCTGTAAATAAATAAATAAATACATAAGAGCATATCAAGATTCTTAAATATACATTTTTGTCCAACATAAATAACTATTTAATTTTTAATTTCTACATAAACATTTGCAAATAAAATGGAAAATATATAAAGCAAAATCAACAAGTACTAAGGACATAAAAATAAAAAACTAAGCTTATGACACAACAGTAGGGAATTGTCTGTCACATTCTTTCCCAGATGACATTGCAAGTAGCACTAGATTTTAAACAATAACTTAAATAGTCATGAATTAAAAAGAAAAAAAATACCCCAGACTTAATGTATTATTCTACTCTGTAACAAAGCTGCTATTTAAGCTGAACCAAAGAAGCCCTTCAAACAATTTTTTTCAGTAAGTAAAATTCCATAAAGTTTACAAAACAGTGTTTATAGAAACAGCAATAAGATTAATAATTCTTTGAGTTTTAATGAAGTATTAAGAAATATGCCAGGTTTTTTTATGTTCTCATATCTAAAGAAGGAAATCTGGATTTTATAATGTTTTCCTCAAAGAAGGAAGGAGAAAAAATCTGCACTTGACTACAACATCAAGATATACCTGCAAGTCTTCAGGAGTGAAAGAGCCTAAATACTTATGAAGACAAAATGGAAGTGTAGAAAATATCAAAGTTAAACTAAATTTAAACGCTTCCAGGTCAATATGTTTCTAATTGTGCTTCTAGATGTAGGTTAGATCTACATTAGAACTAAAAAAGAAAAATGAAATGTCATTTTTCATTGCAATTCATATTTTTTTTTCTTGAGAGCAGAGTAATTTATTAGAAAATACATTTAAAAATCAGATTGTTACTTTTTAAATAGAAGATTCTATTACTGACAATACTTTTTTATTTCCTGCACTACAACTTAAAGGTTGAAGTGTCTAACTAATTGTCTAACTGAACAGTTCCTTCAAAAATATTTTCTCTCCAATAATGCTGCCGTTTACGTAATTTTTAAAATTAAAATAAATTCCATCATGAGAAATGTCTTGAAATAAAATTAACACCTCTCTAAAGACATTTAACAGTAACTATTATGTGGATCAATGTGGATCATTATGGATTTTCTTGTAATTTATAGGCCTTAATATTTGGAATTTGTACACCTTGTATATGTTGTGCAAGAGACTCTTCATTTTCACAGTATCATTTCATCATATGTGTACTCATCCAGCTGCTAAACTTTGTTTCTCAATCCCAAATGTTTGACAGATTTTTACAAGCATTTCCAGTTTCTGCTTGCATTTGAGACTTCCCCAACCCACAATGGGAAATCCAAAGTTTGTGGAAAAGGTTAATTTCAAAGGAAGTCTCATCTTGAAAGAAGAGCAATGAAATAATCCAGTGGTAAATTATATAAAAATTCCTGAGACCAGAAAGTTGTCTAGACACAGAGTTGAAACTATTGAAGGACTTGCCTGCCATTTTTCAAGAATTCACAAAATTGCACTTTTGGTCATATTCAAAACACATGCAGTGTGGAAGATAAACAATCATAGTTTAATGATATAATGATAATATAGAAGCAGCTAAATGGGATTTCTGATCAGTAAAGTACAGTAGAAAAGGTACAGTCTGTTCCTGGCCTGGCCAGGGACAGATGTTACATAGAAAATTAAGTAATAGGAATTAAAACAATATTATATGCTCACAGTTACTTCCAATGTGAAGATAATGTTATGTAAAAGGAAACATAATACACAATTAATATACGCATAGCTAATATAATTAGTGTTCGGAAAAATGAATTTGTGGCCTGGTGACTGTCACTGCATCTGATAATGTGGGCTGCTGCATTTAAACACTTCTGCTTCGGTTAGCATCAGATTCTGCCCCTATTAAGATTTTGAACAGGCCTTCCCTTTATGAAATCCCCTGTCTTCCCTGGGCAATTTGTTTCTTTGGGATCAATAATGACAAAAAGTATTGCTTCAGTGTGTATGAAGGTAGGAAAACTGGACCCTTTGCTTCCATATGGCTCCTTTACATAAACAGCATATTGCTTGTCATTCTAAAAAACACAACAAAAGGGATCCTTTTCTTGTAATGTGGGGGAACATGCTAAATATTAATTATAGGAGAGCAAACATGTTCAGAATCCTGCCCTTGAATAATGTACTTTGCATGTTTGATGGCACTCATGCAAGCAGAACAAACATCTTTCTTCTACAGTAATGAGAAGTACTTTTGTTAGATCAAAAGTAAAAGAACAAAGAAATATAAAAATAAGCGTAAAGCACAGATTTTTCAAAATTAAATATTACAAAGAAGTCTTGATATATTTTTTATTGCGTTATTCAGATTCTCAACCAAAACACAATTTTTTTTTTTACTTGTAAAAAAACCCAATCAAATGTTTTAACATGCAACTTTTCTATCATATTTGCTGTCTGAATTTCTACATCTAATTAAGGAAATCCATAAACAGAACAAATCAATGAAGAATCTGCATATATAGAGTATGCAGACAGTTTAAAGGAAGGATGATATTTGAGGACCATTGTTTGTTTAATAACTCAGATTGACAAGGTGTCTTGATTTCATTTACCAATCTATTGCACTGTGGGATTTGCAAATCAACAGCAAAACAACATGGATACTACCCCTGGAGAACCCCTGTGAGTGCCAGGAATCTCCACCAATATAAAAGTGGTAGAAATAACAGAGTAACTTTCTATGCTAATTTTTTCCCTACATTTCGACTCTGTCTGATCATATCTAGCATGTCTGGTGTTGGAAGAAGTTGGCTGTAAAATTGTTTAGTTTGTAGGGAAGGGACAAAGAAAGGGTGAGATATGTCAGATGCTAAATTCACAGGAAAAGTATGGAATTATTCACACTTGCACATTAACGCTTGCAAAGCATGAATCCATCTCAGACTCATGTCCTTAAAACATTAAAGATCATTAAAACAAAAAAACTCCCCTGGCAATAACTGAAGTAACTAAGGAAAATAAATTTTTGGAGCGTGTTTATCTTCCTAGGGCCAACTGGTAAAAACATGCTGCACAGAACTTGGTATTATCTTTCAGGCCACAGGTGACACCTATTTGACAGTCAGAAAAAGACTATTATGGCTTCAGTTCTCTCTTCAGTTCAAAGTGTCTGAAATAATGACCTGGGTGTAGTGCAGCTCAGCAGTGGCATTTACATAGCATCCGAACTAGGAATGGAACAAGGATGGGGTTGAGAGTGGTACCACTTTGCAGTGGTACTGAGAAACTACACAGGAAGAAGGTAACCAAGTCATCAAAGTTTTTTACACACTATCTGCTAGAGGAATGATCCTGCATATGCTTTATAGCCAAAAAGATGTGCCAAGATACAAGAAAATGTGCCTCAGTTGTCCCACTGCACAGGCCAAATCCATGCCAGGCACAGAGCCAACAGTTGGATGGATGATCAGGGAACCAGTACTTGAACTCAATTTTTTTTTAATATATATATATATTTCTTTAATTTAGTAGTAAGGATATAGCCTTATTGTCTCCCCTGCAGCCTGGATCTAAACACTAAACATGGGGAAAAAGAATCAGTCACTACTTTTTCAGTGTAGAAGCTAAGTACCAAAAAAACAAGAAGGGAATACTGCATAGAATCGCACAGTGTATGAATAATGCATACTAATTATTGTATAGTAAGAAGACTTGTTTCTACACTTCTGAAAGTCAAAAATTAGGTTTCCTTTTCTGTGAGAAAAGAGACTGGAGAACCTAGCTTTATGAAGGCAATGCAGAAAGCATTAGTTGCTAGAACAGGAAAAAGAGGTCTAGCAAGTTTCTCCCAACTACCAGCATTTCAAATTTTAAAATCAGAATCCCACAAAATACCATTCCAGGCTCTTTGAATTATTATTTAAATTCACTTTTATTTATCAAATCATGCATATCAATAATGTCTTGCTATCTAAAAAAATTCTGTCCTAAATACAGGTGTTTTGGGAACTACATTGCCTCTATTACCGCTTTCAAAAGTATCTGAGATAATGGTAGTGGTAGCTCCCTAAATCCTGCTCTGTAGAGCTGCATCAGCTCTCTATTAAGTGAAGGTATAATAAAACCATCTTTCTTTTAATTCACTGATTTTAATTCTGTGAACTTTTAAATATTTACTCATCTCCAGGGTGTTAAAATATGGTTCTAATACCAAGATTTTAGAATGACAGATTATCCTTTTTCTATGAGCTAGGAATTAAAGTATATCTACTTTATTGTGATTATTCTGTAATCATCAATAACTTCACAAAAAAATATTCTCCAGGGAAACCCAAAGTCATCCTTGCAAAAAACAAAGTCGCCTAAGAGACCATGGTATATGGTATAGATTTCAGAGCAACTCTCTTCTACTCAAACTTTCCATTTTGAATACTTCGCATACAATAAAATAATATGCAAGAATATGCGGTATTGATAGGTTTTGCTGTCTGTATTGCAATATAGATTTACTAGATCCAGGTTCATACAATAAAAGACTTGCTGTGGTATACAGCCTATACTTATTTTAGGGTATTTCTAATCCACTAGCTTTGCATGTCAGCACATACTAACATAGACACTTAGATATGTAACATTATGCAACCATCATGATGTCAGCAATGAAGATATACACATTCTTGGCTTTCTTTAATCTTTTCAGTGTTAAAAGTGTGACTTGAAAATATTCCTGAAGAGACATACCATTTTGAAGTCCTTAAATTAATGAGTTATTGATTGTTCACATAACTCATGTTCAATATTTGTGCAATATATGAAATGCTTATGTAAACTAATGGAGCTAAAATATATATTTAGTAATGAAAAATAAGATAAAAAATAATAATATGTAAGACAGGCTACAAGAACAGCTGTAATGAATAACAGCAAAACAGAAATAACCTTTAACCATTGTTAATCATTGTAAATCATACATATTGTAAAGTAATATAATTAAGCATTATCTATTCAGGGCTAAGTAAGAAAAATCCACAAAAATTAGAACTTGTTTGGTTCACTTGGAATTCATAACTTTTCAGTGAGTTCATGTACTGAGGGGCTAGGAATTACATTTAAAAAAACCCCAAAATTAGTGTGTAAAGTGCCATGATTTTTGCTGAATAAAATCTGAACAGGAGAACTATATTATACTTCACCACAAGACATATAAAAAAATGTAATTTTGCACCCATGTATCATGTATTACTCCTCAGAGTTACTTTTACCAAAACAGAGGTTTGAGCACATATTTCATGGTAATTGGGACTGTATTTCTACTGTATTTGTTTACTCTCCATAAGAAGTTTGCTCTCTGTAAGAAGTAATACAAAGAATGATGTAGAGACAGACCACAGCTGACATATATGCTGTTTAACTCAAAAGAAGTAAGACTCTGAAAACCAGAAAAAATCTCCTTGCATTCAGTGATTTCTACTTTTTATATTGAGAGTTTGACACTTGGGCAATTTCACAATCCTCAATTCTGAGTAAGCTCTCCATAGTTTAGTATCTACATAATGATTGCAAATTGAAGTCCTTAGTCAATATTATTCATATGCAGTATATGATCCAGAGATGTCCTAAAGATCTGGGACATGACTAAAATTATATGTCAGAGCACTAGAAAAGAGGACAGTAAATTCTGAAACTATTAGGTTGCATCAGAGGACAGAATATGAAACAAATAGCAACCCGTATTTTGTAGGTGTCTTGGATTAAGAATATTATGATGCAAATGTAAAGATTTTTTCTATTTTACTGTTTTCCAAAAAGAAAAGCCTTTGAAAAAAAAAGAAAAAGGCTTGGAATAATCTTTTTGCACAAACATATACTCTTCTATTTATATTTAAATCTGCAGTACACCTATACTACATATCCCATTCAAGATATGTAACATTTTGAAATCTAGTTATCAAGGACTTGGGTTTTTTCTCTGTTACACATAAAATTCTTATTGTCCAGCTGGCCTCCACAAACAAATCTCTGCTCCTACCTTGAGTTTCCTGGGTTTCTTTGGGATTCCATACAAGAAATAATGATACTTCACTACCTACCAGTTTCAGATAGAGTAGCAGGAATACTTTCTATAAATTGGATAAGACTATGTAGAAGAACTCTGTGAAGTAGCACCTTAAAGGTCTAAATTTATTCTCTACAACTTCTTTGTTTCCCTTCCTAAATTTAGTTGAATCTTACCTATTGTCCAAACTCCATAACAAAGTTGCTATATCAAGAAATTCGTTTTCAAGAAGATAGAAAATAATCTTTGTATCTCCTCAACAGAATCTTGAATTGCTAAACCCATAAGAATAATATAATAGAAACTTCACTATAGATCTACCTTCATTAAAAAAAACGACTTAAAAATTACACACACACACACACATAACACGTTTTGTCGTTCCATCCCTACAGGTCCAGTATTCCATATAGAAGGTTCTTGGTTTTCCTTTTCACATACAAATAGGGGTATGGCAACCACTTCTGATCATTTAAGTTTCTTGGATACGTATTTCTTCCTTACTGGGGACTGTGAAACAGCAGTCTCCGTATAACAAGTATTCATTTACACCAAAGCAAGAAACATTAAAAAAAGTATTCCAAAGCGAGAAAAACTTTCACTTTCATATCTGGTTTCATCAAAGTGTTTTGCATTGCTAATATGTAGTTACATAAGGTATGTGTAATTTCATTTTACAAAAAAAGCACACAACCAATTTAAGACCTTTCAAGAACAGATTCTGGGGGCCAACAAGCATGTCTCCTGTGCCACAGGGAAACTGCCTTTTCACAATGCCTATGGTAGCTATTTGTGCTGCTGCTCAAACAACATACCACACAATGTTTTTGCTACAGAGACTGCAACTCAAATTATTCATATGCCTGAAATTTACTTTCCTTAGTTGTAATCATGAACATCTACGATGATTTGCCTGTTATGCCTACTCCACTGCTTAGCCTTGATTTGCAACTGACATTTTTGTGACAATAGATGAATCTACTAGAACAGTCTGCTTCTCTCTAAGCATGGAAGATTTAAACACTGAAGCTAATTTTGCTTCCTATTAAAGCTAACCTCTGCAGGTTTTCCCTGCAACCAGTGAAAACAAGTTCCTCCAAAGATGAAACTTAATTTCACGTATCTAGACTTTCTGAATACATTCTGTCTCTTTCCATTGCTAGAAATGAATACAACATATAATCTACAGTTTAAAGTATGGATCAGCATTTAACATCACACCCTTATATTTGTCAGTGCACCTTTTTGTCAGTGCACAGTTCTCACTAAACCAACATACAGCCATTTATATAATTTCCTTGCATACTACTTCCCAAGCTGAGAAGGTCAGATTTATTAAACATGTACCTTAACACTACGTTATACATCTTAAAAAACTTCCTCTTCTCTGTAACGCTTCCTCCTATTTGCTTAGGTTGAGGAGGAAAAGTTAATTCTTAAAATGTATTTACTTTCTTTTGCTGGCATTTGCTGAAGGACTCTCTTACACAAAGACACTGACAATAATAGTAAACTAGCAAAACTGGAAGAATTTTTTTTTTCTCTAACTTGGATAAAAAAATAAAAACAGAAGTCAAGTCTTGTGTAATGCTGTAAAGTGCAATGAGATTAGGAAATGAATGAAACATGGGGGAAATTGCTAGAAGAAAAAAAAGAAAACTGACAGACACAAAGGTGAGGTTTGTGGAAGAAGAACATTCTTTGAACAAAAATTTGTATTTTATCCAGTTTCATTCCTCAGTTATCTGTTTCATTCCTCAGATACCTGTTAGAATTTGTGTTCTGTTTCTTATACTCTGCTAGTTACAGAAATATTCTGAATTTTTATGTGCAATTAGAATTTCTGTTCACTTAATGTGTATCTGAATAAATCGATTATCATTGCTTGTACTATCCTATACTTTAACATGCTCATAATAGAAATATATGAAGTATTGTATAATACAAAACTACACTTAAATTTAATTCCAAATCACAATCCCTAATTTGATTCAATGGCACATCATTGCTATGTAGTTGTACAATTGTAGGGCTTAAGAATCGTAGTCAAGGACCTTGGATCGTGAGCTCATCATTGACAGAACCATACAAATACATCAGAAACACATCTGTTTCTGTCTTGGATAATTGAACATTAAATAAAAAACAAGAAACAACATATCAATACATGGGGATTATTGGGAGTGAATTAAAAAAATGTATACAACTACTGTTGACACTATAGGAAATTACTTCAGGATATCAATGTCTTAACCAAAATCCAGCATGATGGAAGTAGAAAAAGCACTTTGCAGTGAAACATGACATACAGGACCATTTGACAACATCTCCTCTGTATGCTGGCCAAAGTCCTTTCCCATGTAATTCAGCTGTAAATGGGTTTCTGATCACTGGACTGGAGAAAAAAAGGCAGGCAGGAGCAACAGGTAACCCCATCACTGTCATGTGTCAGCTGACCTCGAGGGTAGCTTGACAACTACTAAATCTGAAAAATTATTAACATCCTTAATTATATATTAATTCCTTCTCATGTACTGTGCCAGATTCTTTTTATTAGAAACTGTATCATAATACATAAAACAGAGTGAGAGGTGATAGAGTTGAATGTTAGCTTTGGCATTCCCTACCTTTTACTGAATGATTAATTAAGCTTTCAAAGCAAAAATAACAGGGAACCTAAATTGGTGCACAAGTGGAAAGTCTTAACACAAAAATAGGTGTTTGGGGGTTGTTTTTTTGGCCTTGTTTTTTGTTCGGTTTGGTTTGGCTGGTTGGTTGGTTAGTTTTGGCTTTTCCTAGCTGAAAGTCCTAGTTTCTGAATTAGATGTAGATGTTAGTAAGCAAATGTTCTGATCATAAATGTCTAATCTACTTCACCTAATTCTCAAATAAGAAAAGTCAAAAGGGTACCTCTGACGTAGTACAGTCCTGTCAAAGAAGCAAAGATTTCCATGTGCTAATTGCATCGGCATTGGGATGGCCAGATGATATTATAACAAGAACACATATTTTTGCTGGTGTGTCTAAAAAGAAGGATGATGGATGTGCAATATAAAAAAATGAATCAATAGTCCAAAGCTATGGGCCTCATAAAATCAATTTTGTTGCCTAGAGTGTTCTTCAAAAACTATGAAAAAAGCAACATTGTGAAATGAGATGAAATAATATAACAGAATAATAACTGAAAGACCTGAAGCACTTTAATCACCTGAGTATTTTGGTGGTTTAATCACACTGCAATATTTATGCTCCCACCGGTATCATTCCATTACATGGGGCTTTAATCTGTTTTTCTTGAGGCCAAGAGAGAGATGCCACAAGAAAAACTGTCATCCAGGCAAGTAGTTCCCTCTCTCTCTTGAGCTTCTCTTTCCCCATTACGTGTTTTGTTTTGTTTTTAATTTGATATAAAAACAGCTCTGCCAGGTGCAGAGCTAATTTCTGTGATTTTGGCAACCTCACACTGATTTTCACAGAAATAGTTTCCTCAGAGCAAAAATCCTAATTGAGCACACAAATTAAAAATATCTGCAACAAACAAAAAAAATCAAAGTTATTAAATGAACACAGATTTCAGTAGTATATTTAAAATAAAAAATTTGCTACCTCAATAAATGTGACAAGTTGAAACCGTATGTCTCCTCAAACTTAGGCAAATTTGTTTGCAAACATACATAAAAAAGAGAAGAATTATACAGAAAACAAATATTTTCTCAGAAGTACTTAATGTGTACTGTGAAAGTAGTTTTAAATGAACCGGGCAGTGCAAGCCCAACTGAAGAAATCACTTCTCAGTCCTAACAATCAACTGCAAACCAACTATATGAAAAATATAGAAATTAATTATGCAGAAGAAAGGAATAACTCCTGGCCGGAAGGTAGTCGGATTTTAACAATCTAGACTGTAAGGCCAGATCCAAACAAAGACTTAATATCTAGAGAGGCAGACTTGTCACCTGTGAGACACTACAAGATTTTGCAAACTGAATCAGGAGCCTGAGAAGAGTGACAAAGAAGTCCATAGGGAGCTGCTTACGGCAAATCAATTGAAAATGAGAAATTCAGGCACACTCTACTCCAAAATTTAGGAGGCTCTAATCAGAACTGCAGAATGGAAGTTCTGATCTACCAAGGGCAGCTAGGGAACTGTGACATTATGGAGATGTAATTCCGCCAAGCTGGAACATGTGCTGAACTAGCTGATTGTGTGGGTAGTATTTTCTAGATAAATATGTGCCAGCCTGCACATCCCTCACGGTGTAGTTCAGTTAGGTTCAGCAAAGAGTTCAGAACTCCTACCCAAAGAAGAAATTATAGGTGAAGCAGTAACACAAGTCAAACAGCAGTTGAGAACTGTAGGTTCTAATCCCACCTTGCAAAATTGTACATGTATTTTACTTTTTCAAAATAATCATAGAACCATAGAATTGTTTAGCTTGAGAAAGACCTCTAAGACCAACAAGTCCAACCATCAATCTAACTCTGCCAAGTTAACCACCAAATCATGTCCCTAAGTGCCACATCTACACATCTTTTAAATACCTCCAGGATTGGTGACTCCGTCACTGCCATGGGCACCTGTTCCAATGTTTGACAACTCTTTCCATGAAGAAATCTTTCCTAATATCCAGTCTAAAGCTTCCCTGACACAACTTGAGGCCATTGCCTCTTGTTACTTGGGAGAAGAGACCAACACCCACCTTGCTACAGCCTCCTGTCAGGTAGTTGTAGGGGGCAATTATGTCCTCTCCAAGCCTCCAAGTCTTCTCCAGGCTATGAAACCCCAGCTCCCTTAGCCACATAAGAATCGTGCTTCAGACCCTTGAGCAGCTCCATCGCCCTTCTCTGGATGTGTTCCAGCACCTCCAGACAAATAAGAAATGTTTTTCTTACTGTGAGAGGCCAAAAACTGAATCCAGAAATTAAGGTGCAGCCTCACCAGTGCTGAGTACAGGGGGATGATCACTGACCTGGTCCTGCTGGCCACACTATTGGTGATACAGACCAAGATGCCATTGGTCTTCTTGGCCAACCCAACGCCAGAAATAAAGTCGCAAGCAAAATAAATTAAAATGACTGTGCCTGTTGTGTTTTTACGTTTGTATTGCAGCATGCCTACATTATGGACTTCACAGTAACTGAAACACTTCCTTGTCTCATTTGGAAGCCAGAAACATACCTGCTGATATTAAGACAGGTGTAAGTATCCAGAATAAGCAGACTTACAGATACCACTGTAATTATGCACAAATTTAGTCCTCAATGTCCAAATCGTCCTCAAACATGGGATTACCAAAGGTAATTATTTCCCATAGGAACACAAATCCAACAAAAGTATTAAAGTAAAGCATGATATGAACTCTTAACTGAATGATAACTATGTTTCACTGACATACATACCCACACTCCTGGTACTTTGTGATTGCTCTGGTTAATTGTCAAACAAATTGCTGATTGAGGCCTACAAGACCATTCAGGTTATACCCATTTCACACGTTTCCACTGAAGCACAGGAAGAATTTGATGTTTCCACTATTCTACTTGTCCATGAATTTTCTGTGAATTCAGATGTCCTAACTCACACACAACCTGTTTGTCATTCAATAGTCAACTCTCATTTCCCTGAGTCATCATACTCAAAAAATTAAAAACTGGAAGAGGAAAAATAAAATATTGGATGTAATGTATCACCCTCTGTCATGGGAACCTTTTCATTTTTCTTTTATCAAAAATTCAAGATGCTGAATTAATTAGACTATTAACACATTTAAAGTTAAGTGCTTAGTGTGAATAGCATCAATTTAATCACAGCTGAGTTGGTTTTATTTTGCACAACTGGTGCTGTATTTTCAGCTAAGAAATTAGATAGCAATTAGAAATTACCCAGTAATTAAGATCTAAGTGTGATGATTCTCTCAATGTGTTATAAAGTACCTGACAGAGTTTTGATTATACATTAGAAGTTTTCTGTATCATCAGCTTAATATCACATGCTTTCAATTAAAGATACTAAAGCAACAAATGCTCCAATACAGGTAGGTCTTGGTAACTTCTTATTTCTGTGCTTTAGAGATCCAGTGGGTTTTTTGTAACTCCATATGCAGGAGTGGTCATTGAAACAAAATGAGATTGACCAGTGTGCAAAAAAACATGTGAGACAACAGCTGATAATGGTTCAGGATCACTTTCCTGCATATTCAATTACAATATGAAACATCATTTTAGGAGCCTTTTGCTTTCAAGAGGAGATTTTTGACAAAAAAAACCCCAAAACATTTTTGAAAAACACCATTAAAAGACCATCAGCTGACCTCGTAGAAATGTTCTTAAAAAATTGAAGTGTATTTGTTAAATAAATATTCTTAAAACTGTAATTCATAGGAAGCCTGTTGAAATAATATCATTAATTACATTTGGGAATGACAAAAATATATTTTGCTTCCCAGCAGTATGATGATAACTTTTTTGGAGTGTGATCAATTTATCTCTATCTGCTTAAAAAGGTGATTTACTGGCAGATTCAATGTTGGGAAAACCACAATCTTTTTCATTAAATGTTGATGAATCAGAACATTCTGAATCCTCTTGTGCTGAGGGTATATATTAAAAAAACCCCAGAAAATGTATCTAAACTAATTTTTTCATTCAGATCTGTGTTTTCATGGTGGTCTTATTCCTTTGAAGTGTATATCCTTAAAGCCACATCAGAATCTTTGTTTTTAAATTTCAGAAATTATAACTGATGGAATTCAAAGAAACCTTGGAAATAATGAAAGAGATTGCAAAATATGCATAGGAATAGGAAGAATAAGTGTCACAATGAACAATTTGAAAACTCAATTTAGTACACAGTTTATGTTACTGCTCTGATAGGACTAGTATTCTAACATGGTTTATTTTATCAATAATCTTATGTCATTAGGTGATTTTTATTCAAATCTCAACCATGAATCAACTAATTCTGTGGGAATCTCCATTTTCAGTTTAAAAGAAAAAAAAAAGAAAAAAAAAAAGCTACAGCATCTACTCTTTTTAAGTAGCAGGGAACCTTGAGCAAGGTTGTCTGAGAACAATCTGAAATCTCAAAGTTCATAGGAGAAATTAAGAGAACCTCAAACACATTACTTTGCAAAAGTTGATGGCAAAACGTAAAGTATTTTAGAACAAGACTGACATCCTTTGTGAAAGGACTTTTGTCCTTTTTCCCAGTGGAAGAAGCAAACAGCTGAAATGTTCTGGGCAAGAGATTTTCTTTAGAGCATATTCAATCACATTAGAGGATAATTGCTGCTTCTTACTAATAACCATGAACCACTTGGAGGAGCATCACTGCCTCTGGAATATACAAGCAGTTCTGAAAACACTCAAACTCCAACACAAGGGAGCACTTGTACCTGTGGGAACAAGCTTTTGCTCTTGCCATTAAACATGAGTCCTGCTTCTTCCTTTAGAGTCTATGGAGTACTACTGCATTTTGTACAGTAGAGTTCTGCAAAGCATGTGAAGTACCTTTCCAACAAGAGAATGTTTTTTCCTGAGTGAAGTTCAGGTGCTGTAAAGCGTGCATTAGAATTCTGCTGTGTGGCTTCACACTTGGTTGAATGCTATGACACAATTACATGAGGTATTCTCAGTCATACCTCTAAAATTTTATTTTCAAGGATTAAATACATAGGTATAGGCTGTCAGAAGTTTATGTTAGCCTTAAGTTATTGATAGTGTCAAGGCATTTTTACTACCGCCAAAAGAAACTTGGGCTTCAGTTTACCTTACAGTGACTGAAACAAGTCACAGACAAAATTATCATGCTTCCACACTACAGTGCCACCCCACACTGCTCTCTCTGAGGCATGTAAATCCTAATAATATTTTGTTTTCATCTATTCTATAGCAAAACTGCTCTTGATCACTATTGAATAATATAAATTGATGACACGAGAATATTTTTCTGTACATGAATTGATGTAACACAGCCATTAAAACTGCTTGGATTTGACAGCATAAAATAGTTGTTAAACTAAACCAATGACATCTTCATTTACCAGTCAGGTAAATTAAACAAGATAATTTTGCTGTTCCTAATGGTCTAATCTTTTTAAAGAACAGGTTTCTGTTTCAGACATCACTCTGCTATAAATGCACTCTAATAGCATATTCCAGGCTCTGAAGACTTCTTTTTTTATTTTATTTTATTTTATTTTATATTTTGTTTTGTTTTATTTTATTTTTCTCCTCTGTCTGCTTTCACAAAAAACTTACTGTATTTGTTTTTATATTGTATTTACACCAGATAGTTCACAGATTTATAAAAGACAGCTTAGAAAAAAAGGCACACAAAAAAACAGATTTTGTGATGCAAAAGAAAAACACTTCCATTTGAGAATTTTCTTTCCCTTTGACAAGATTTAAATGAGTTTCTTAAGAGTACTTTTACCTTACATGTTTAAACTACAGTGGCATTAAGGGATTTATAACATGACTTAGTAAACATTATTGTGACTTTTATTGTTTATTATATTATATAGTAGCAAATGTGCATAATAGACCATATGTTGGGAAGCTCACTTAGAGACTGCTAGTCTCTAAGTCTCACCCCTCCCGGTCTGCAGAGATTAGACAAACAACTCCTACATCTCACCAGTATTCCTCTTCCTCAGTCATTGGAATATCATGTTCCCTTCTTTTGCCCTCCGGCCACTCTTACGGCTCTGGCTAACCATTTCAACAGAAAGCTTCAACCCCTTTTCAGAGCACATCCTGGCCAGTTGGTGAGGATGCTCTCACTATCTCCACCAATAAAGACATGAAAGGCAGCATCACCAACAGAACTTTGCTCTTTGATGTTCTAATGCTCCGCAACATTAGGGCACTCAGGAACCCCAGCGAAAAGAAATGTCTGCTGCAAGTCAGGGTTTAAGTTCTGAGTGAGGGCAGGCATACCAAATGTGCTCTATGCACCAAAAAAGCCCCTTGCTCACTACCGAGACTCTTCAGAAGCTCATTGAACTCTTTCCTGAGGCTTTCAAACAGACTGTCTCTGGAGGTTTGGATCTTCCCCCTGGCATTTATAACTCAGGTTGCACTGATTTATTTTAACCTCTACCTTATGGCTCAGATAGGTGAGCATGTTTTAGATATTTTCAATAATTAAAACTTCTAATTTATTTTTCATCAATACTCTCCTTTTTATAATTTACAAAAATTACCAATATCAATTACCCATATGTTTTATTAAACAAGCAATAGACTCTTTTTTATGACATTTCTGAGCCTTCACTGAATCCATATAACCTTTAGTATCTAAAGAATTTGGAGCTGGGAGTTCCAGAGCTTCACATCACACACACTGAATGAAGAATCATTTTGATTTGTTCTGAACTGGTCACCAGGTAACTTGAACTCAAAGTAAGTTGACCTTAATTTCTTACCAATACCTTTTTTGTTTGGTTGGTTTTGGTTTGTTTGTTTTGTTTTATTTTGTTTGTTTTGTTTGTTTAGAAGGGTTTTTTGGAGGTTTTCTCTAATATTCTCTTGATGATAAGCTTGTTCACAGATGCTGAATTTGGGAAAGAGTTCCTTTCATCAGACCGATACTGATCTAGTGAGGTGGCAATGGCTTCTTCCAGCTAACATAATTCTAGACAAACTTCCACAGTGTTTGACTTAATAGACTGCAATTCATACAACTTCTGGAAGATGTATCACAGTTTCTGCTTTCTCAAGCTATACAGAAAAGAAGGAAGAAGAGTGTACACTCCACTCACCCCATCTTTCACCTATATCAACAAACAGTGGAGAAAATAGCCCGGATCAGTCTCTACAGCTTTCTTATAATTGGGAGCAAAAATAATAGGCACCTCAGTTGCCTACTAGTTTATTCTGATGGAAAGGAGGAAGAAGGGAGCGTGCATTTTTTGTCAACCACCAGTGAAGGAGAAATGAAATATAATCGTTTTGAGGCAGGAGGAGACAGAGGTATTCCCTATCATGCACATGCAAGTACTGAATGAGTTGAACAGTTTCATGTGGTAGGCCTTGCAAGTAGTATCCATTTCATTCCTGGTAATACTGAAATTTCAGAACTTTTATTTCTAGAAAAGTAATTACTTAATAAAATAATTATTGAATGAATTATTTTTCATTTCTCTCTGGGATTTTAGTTCTTCAATGCCAAATATTATGATTTAGTGTAGTTTTATATAGGCACAAACTCACAGAGCACAGACTTTATGCAAATATGTTGAAAATACGGTTTATTTTGCTCACAATACAATCAAAACTGAAGATATATTTAAGTTGTGTTTAATGCCTTGTTAAGCTATGTACCTGGTTATACATGAGCTTTTCCTATTATGCATCTGAAATCACTGTAGAAAAGCCTAGTCAAGAGAATTTATGGGCTACGTCAGGCTGAAACTTGGAAAAAAGCATGCGTGGTATATTCATTAATCAGTGAGAGTCATTTTTACCATCTTTTTTTGTGCCAGATACTGAAATTAGATCTGTTAAGGGGGAATCTTCCAACTCCTAAGGAGCCCTACTGAAATTACTCAAGTTCAGCCTACGGATTACACTCATAACCTTTCATCCCACTACTTCCAGAAAGCCACAGTTGTCATCTGAACTACATTGCAATTGTGGAATGCCATGTTACTGCACATTTCTCACTAAGGAAAACAAAGTCACAAATGCACATGTATTTAAAGGGATCTAAAAATTAAATTTCATTTGCACCTCAAAGTCAGTCTTTGAACATGCAATCTGAGGTGAATCGGTTCAATCTGAGGTGAATCTAATACTGACTGAAGAGAGAGTGTAAGGTACTATATTTCCGTAGCAATGCAAACAGAAAGTATAATAGGAAGGAGTCCTGCAAAGAACTATTAAAATGCCATGAATTTAAAAAAACCCTCTTTTGAAAGATTGTGAGGAATTAAATTTCTTTACCTCTGCTGCAAGTCAGTAAAAGAAATTTTAAATACAGTAACTTGGTAGATAATTGAACAGATAAGTACAGATAGATTTACCAGAGAAAAATACTTTAGATATTAGTTTGGCAAAAGCAAGAGACACCATGTTGATTTCAGCTGGTGACTGTGGTGTAAATGCATTCACAGTATACAGTACTCATACTGCCAGTTATTAAAGACTGAGGCTGGCAATAGAGATCTGCACTACAAAGAAAGCAACATGCGTAACTGTACATACAAATTAGTTCTAAAGTTCTCTACAATAAAACCTAAGGGTGCATAACTTCAAATTTCACTGTTTTGCTAAGTATTATGTAACTTGAAATTTTCTATAACAAGGAGTCCTCTTGACCCTCAAATTAATTAGTTTGATCCCTAATTTTAATTTTAATCTTAATCTTTCCTAAACCTTCTGGAAGCAGTGAATTGCTTGTGGAAGGCACAGAATGGAATAAAACAGCTGGACTGAACTAGTGTGTTGGAGAGAGGAAAAAACCTTTGCAATTTATTAATGTATTCAAAAGACTGTTACAAAACTTTACAATTTAATTATTGGAAGATTATAGAACTGCTTCAGTGCTTCTGTACTGTGTTAAATAAACTGTACGTGTGAGGAGTAATAAATGAAATTGTTAATTTCAGTGCATCCTTAGGGAATAGAAGGAGGGAGAGTTTACATTATTTAGAGCTCCAAATGGATTTGAGTTTATATACAGTAATAAATCTAGACTACATTGTTAATTAACCCTGTCTCAAGCCCCTTTTTACCTTAGGAGTTGAAAGACAGTGCCTGTTAGGATAACTCACCATTCATATGCTTAAAGATGTTTAGGACAGGGAGAATTTGCCGATAATAAGGCACCAAGGCCTCCCCCACCATGTCAGCTGACGCCACCAGGTGCTGGAGGATTTTCAGTGTGCTGATGAGGACGCGGCGGTTACGAAGGTTCAGTGCATCTGTGATGCAAAAAGAACAACAGGCAGAAAGTAGAATTAATTTCTAAAATGTAGAGGGAGAGGGAGGAGTCCTCTAATGGACAAATTTAATTAAACTGTACTCTGCTGGGGATTGTAAGTGGGCCTTTATTAGCCCAGCTTTGAAAGATGGATTGCAGTCCTGATGTTATAAAACACTGCCTTGTCTGATTGTTATTTGTTCCCACAATTTGTGCTGACTCTTCAGTAACCCAAAGAATGCAGCTCATTATTCTCTCATGCTGCCTGTGTAATACTGGTGAGGTCCAAACAAATGAAAAATAAACGTTCAGTAAGTACCATTTGGGGCCAATGGAACTGTTCAACTGCAAGAGAACCTGCAAAGGTTGACAACAGATACATTCTAGTAAAACAATTAGTGTTTGTATGTTTGTACTCATTTATTTCACGATCATTTTATTCATTCAACTAACAATTCCTACTATTCTGAGAATCAGTACAATGAAGTGAATGTTTATAGAAAAAAAACCTACAAAAAAAACCTTGTAGGCTTTTTTTTTCAAAAGAAAAACACTATAGAAAAAAAAGATTTTGTCTAGCCTACTTAGATTTTTCTCTTAGCTTTCAGTGTCATGCTTCTAATCTTATGACACTTTGACATTCCATAAATACCTTTTGTTTCTCTTCTCTTTCAATTTTACTAAAAGCAAGTACTTTGCATTCTCTCTTATAATTAAAAATGAGTCATGCTTTTTATTTTTTTCCTTGCAAAATCCATCTATTTATAAAAGCTTCTCTGAAATTATGCAGCTGGAAGCAGTTGTCAAATTTGGTACACTATTATATATTGGTCTAATTCTCCAGTGTTCTGCCCACTTACATAGAAGTTTACATCACTGCACAGAGAAAGAACTGAAAAAGATAAGCTCATATTCATTTCTATGTTTTATAATCACAGAAGTATATAAAAATGTGATCCAACATATCATAGCATGACACTAAGTATAAGCATTTAGAAAAAATTGTAATAAAGAACACACCAAAATTTGAAAATGAGTTACTAACAACTTCTTTAAGAACTGCCTCTTCAAACCAAAGTAATAGGATTGAAGATGTCGCAGGAAAGTTGGAACTAGCTGACCTTTAAAGGCCTCTTCCAACCCAAAACCATTCTATGATTCTACAATTCTATGATTCAGTATTTCTGGTGCTGAGTTTTGTCAGTGCACAGGAATGCCTTTTCATAAGCAATGAAGTAGTATTCTCACACAGGAGCAACGTAGTTTTTTCCATCTCTTTAAGCAAACGCACTGTACCCCACCCTCTTCTGTTTCTTACTGCATGTCTGCTGAATGATAAAAACTCAGAGTGAGAGCTCCAAAGCAAGGGCAAGGCAGATTGGTTGTGTGAATGTGTAGAGACAACTCTTGAAAATCAACTAGTAAATAATGTCCCTCTATGCCTCCTAGCATGCTTGTGAACAGTTTGCATTGTATAGTATTGAAACTACAGTTAGAAAACAGAGAGCCTAAGGTATAAAAGTACTATTGCACATCATAGTGATTCCAAGTTAGAGAAATACAGCTAAATGATAATACAGATTGAATTCCTTACTTCTTATTTTCTAGTCCCTATTGTAGTCACCAGGCTGCAGTTAATTTCATATTGTCTCTGAGCATATTAATGTGTGGACTGGAAGCCCACCAATGCAGCATGCTTACATTAAGTTCCAGCAAAGAGGTTGGCTGTTCCAAAATATGCTTTTGTGGGCAGATGTTCTAAGGCTGTTTTAGCAAAGAGAGACTGCCAGATACAATTTTAAAGATTAGGTCCAAGTCTCAGGTAGGAAAATATTCTCTTACAGAGAAACAGGCATTATTCATTTTCATAAAGGAGTGACTAGAAAAGGAAGCTCTGGGGTTCCAACATAAAAATTTATTCACTACTAAATTGTCATACACATAAATAGTAGCTAACAGAACTTGTAGGGAAAGTATCATTAACACTTGTATTTTAAATACAACAATTATGTCATTCATAAAAACATGAATGAATATTTATATTCACTTGTATGAATGAATTAATATAAATTAATAAAACTGATTATTCATACACACTAATAATTAACTACATGACATAAAAATTATTGTTGACAGAAATCACAGCTTCTTAATCCTTAACCAACAAATTGTACCCACTTCCAGGAATAGTTCTTTCTGACTGTAGAAGCTGTCCTAGCATATGAGAAACTTTATTTTGAGGCATGCAGTGCGTCATGTAAGTGGAAATGGCTGTCCAATTACCCCTAGGAGGAACTTTTGGGTGGATTTCATTTGACATCATAGACTTGTCTCTGTCTAAGTGGTTCAGCAGGTCCCTGACCATTTCGTCTTCAATTATGGTGGCTTCATTCTGCTTCACATCCATGTAGAGCAGAATGTCTCCAGCTCAGGGGATGGGATATTCCAAGAACAACTGGTTTTACTATTAAAGACTGAGGCAAAGAAGACATTTTGACACAGGTATCAGCAGGCCTCATGTCATTTAAGCGGACCCATGATTAAAAAACTCCAAATCCTTCCAGTGACACCAGGCTCAGAGCCAGGTATTGATCTGCTGAATCTTCCTGTTTCTTCCCTCATCATTCTCTGCAACTGGAAGGGACAGATCCCACTCCTGATCCCTTAACCAGCTGTCCCAAGGCCCTGAAGTCTCTCAACTGTCCTCAGACTTCTTGTTTAGACTTTATCACTGCCTACCTAAAAAATAAATAATGGATAGTAATCTGAGGACTGTACCAGGGTAAGAAGCTTTGTCTTCACATCTTTAATCCAGGCCCCAGGCAGGCATCAAGCTTTCCAAAGAAGTGGGTCCAGTCTGCATATTAAGCCTTCTGTTCCCTGTCAAAAGGACTTTCCTATTACAATGGCAAGTTCTTCTTTCCTTTCTAGAAGCAGTTTTGATGTAGGGCACAGTTCAATCTGTGACACCTTCATGCTAGCTGGACCATCATCCTCATTATTGTTCGGTACCACTTCCAGAGCCCTTTATCTGTTGTACAGGGGCACCTGGCAAGGTGGAGCAGTCTCAGATGAGATGGGCCTGTTGCACCAGAGAAGGAACTTGTCACCATTTCCCCCTACCTCTTGAGTCACTGTGCTCACCCATGCGGAGAAAGGACAGGGAATTCTCCATATCATGCATCCCTATCTGCCTGTTGTGCCTGTCTCAGAGACAGTAGGGTGCAATTCCAGCAGTCTCCCTCTCACTCTCCTTCATATTCCTCAACCTACCCACCTCCTTCAGGAACTCTGTCATTAAGTGAAGGAGTTTCTCTACCCGGACACACCTCCCACAGGTGTGCTCACTGCTGCTGCCCAATACTGGCATAAGAGTAGGGCATACATTGCAGCCTGCATGGATATAGATGCAGATGAATATGACAGAAACAAACAGACTGAGAATTTGAGCCTGAATCCCTTCAAATTGCAGAAATCTGCAGTGTGTGTGTTAGGAAAACACTTGTAAATATCAAAAGTAAGATCAAATTGACTACAGAACTGTTGTTATTCTTATTAAATATTTGGACTGTGGCATGCATAGCAGGCAACCAGCTCCTAGCTTGATTATATTAGGCACTTTATAAACATTCAATTAGAGGCAGTCTTTGACCTGAAGATACACCAATTTCAAATATCTGTTTATCTTTTAAAAATCTGGTAATTATTTTCTGTGTGCTACAGACCATTCTCCCACGTGAATCAAAGGAAGAAAATTTTAATGCAGTATATGAAAATAGTACATTTCAACACATAGGAAAATGTCACTGATATCCAGAGTTTACCAGAAACTGAAGGAATAAACAGGAATAAAGCAGACCAGTTAAGACTCTTGGTACAGTACAGCTACATAGCCCAAATGAAGGTAACATGCATAATATCCCAAGTATTCCAATTTACAAAGCATGCTAGGCTGTTGCCTCTTGGCCTAAAAGCCTGCTGTAAGAGATGGATCTTCACAATAACAGCAAAGTAAACAACTGATTTGCTTCTCCGTTAAAGATACCTTTCTCCTCCCTAAAGGTTTTAGAGGACTTCCCTATGTACCTCATGTACTTCCCTATATGTACCTCAGTGGTACATATTTCACTTTGGTCATCTAGACTACAAGCTATGCATTGTAACATTCTCTTAAACAGCAACTTCGAAAAAAACCCCAGCCCAATACATTGATTCTGTTGCTTGGCAGTTTTGATGTTTTCTCCTTTAATGGTATATAAACTTGAAGATTTTGCTTGTGATTAGGATACACATTTTTCCAAGAAACAAGCAATACTCCAGCTTAGATAATTGCTCAGTTGAAGTTTATAAGGAAGCATTTTTCATTCAAACATATTTTATTTTGTGCCGATACAGTTTTTCCAAATAAATATTTTCTAAAGTTCATCATATATTTCTTGAATAAAAGAGAATTTTACAATGATATCAGGTTAAATATCTGATGTAAAATGTTTCTATCTGAGTTAGCTCTGGGTTTCTACCATTCCAAGCCACAGTAAGAAATAATTACGAAATCTGAAAGCATATTTGAAACACTGAATATTTTTGGGATGGAAGTTTTCCAAAGTGCTGCTTATTAAAGCTCGTTAGAAATGATCCAATATAAAATACAAATTCATTGCCTTCAGTGAATGTTAAGTCACTGTATTTTTAATTTCAGTTAAATTTTATTGGCAATTGATGCAAATTTAGAATGTTCTTTTGCTAATTTCCTTTAAGAGCAGAAACTTTCTTTAAGATATATACCACTTTTTTGCAATAGAAATAATTATTTTAAAACATTCAGGTCTTTTCCTTGAGTAACATTTCTAATATCTCAAAGACAAGACCTAAGTTGTGTAAGTTTATTTTTTATATGTATATTTTATTTTTATGTGGCAGTTTGGAAAATCCTATCTCAATCTGAGATGTTGTCTATAATAGAAACCAGAGTTCTCATCTTTGGGACTGCTAGATTTTATAAGCCAGGAAGCATGATAGCATTTCTCCCAGTTCACAGTGGATCTGTTTCATGACACAGTGTATCTTCACAGAATAGATCAAATCAGAACACTGTTCCCCAGACAGCACATTGATAGCCTGAACTTCACAGACTGAAATCAGTTTCCCCAAACCTCCACCTTGTCTCCAAGTAGTAAATTTGATTTTGGTGGTTGTAATAAAAGTTATGTTGATAATTTACTTCTCTTAAATGTTCACTGGCCTCTAATTATATTCAATTTCTTTTTCAAATACACCTGTGAATCTATGTTTAGAAATGCACTGTCAGATTCCATTTTATATTTAGGTCTCACAACCAAAGATTAAAACCAATTCAGTTTGTATTCATATATCACACTCAAGTGGTAAATGAGGCAACTGTTTTAGAAAATTCTTCGCCTGAAGCAGAACAAGATACATAGAGGAGGTCTCCTGTAGAGCAACAGACACTCAGGATAAAAATGCTTCGATTGTTGTGATCTACTTAGTCTTGTTGATCAAGGGCTTCTTTTAAATTCAGAGTCAGGTTGAAAGAACTCCTAACACAAAGTGTTCTCAAAATGCAATTGATTAAAGCGATATATACTTCTGTTACAGAGATTTTTGTCCAAAACT
Source organism: Cephalopterus ornatus (assembly GCA_013396775.1). NCBI lineage: Eukaryota > Metazoa > Chordata > Aves > Passeriformes > Cotingidae > Cephalopterus > Cephalopterus ornatus. The sequence continues at coordinate 60,137 of VZRE01000992.1, read as the reverse complement.
TTCAAAATGCATACTACTTAAGTACCTGAATGGATATAACAGCATTATGCTAATTTCACAAAATGGTACTGAAGGTAAGGAACAGTAATGAAACACAGTGTTTCAATCAAGAGTAAAACATAATAACAACCTTGTGTTATGTACTTTTTAAAAGTTCAGTAAGATCCTGATCCAAATAACAATATAGATGTACAGATATTTCTTCCTGTACAACTGAAAAGTGATGTGTTGCAGTAAAGTGACGGGAAGGAGGAGTAGGGGTCAAGGCATGAAAACCTCAGGCCAATTTTATCATCAAAGACTTGGTTTTGTAAAGCCAAAGCCTATGACGCAGAAAAGGCTAAGATCCATAAGTGAAACACTGATGCTTGCAAGAAATGTGATCTAGCAGAATATGGAAGAGAAAGTCAGTGCCTTTTTTTCAACTTTAGTTGTGCTTGTAATTGTGGCATTTTACTAAATCTTGAATTCTATTAACATTTGCAGACCCAGTTTAATTATCTAGTAAAAAGAAGACAATGAGAAGAGAGTTCAAAAAACCTTCTCAGTGACTATGCCAGTCTACAGAGTTTCCATCCATTCTTAGATAAACGTTCCTTCCTCTGTGCTGAGCTACTAAGCCTTCACTGAGTACCCTCCCTCCTGATGAAAACAGATCTGTTATCAATGAAATGTAATGCCATTTTCAAAAAAGGTCTGGGCAGTAGTATTGGCATTTGTACTGCAAAAATTAATATAGCATTCTAAATGTATTGTTGGTCCTTGAAGAAGAAGAATGTGGACAAGAAAAGCCTGACAATACAGTTTTCTTAGACTTTCAAAAGGTATTTGGTAAGGTCCGTCACTGATGTTTGAAAAGCCTAACTGCAATGGCTTCCATAGAAATAAATAATGGCTTAGAGATAGGAAGTGAGGGTAACAATACATGATAACAGAGAAGGAGTATCACTAGTAAGGCCTTGCATAAGTTCATGCTTTTCAGTAGATCCACAGATGATTTGGAGGAAATTTTGACTGATGATAACAAAGATTTCTGATGATATCAAGTTAATCCAGATGCCAAAGATAAGGGCTCACTCTGAGGAACTGTAGAAGGATTTTACAGTCTTTCTAAATGGGGTGACAAAGTGACAGATGAAATTCATTACTAATAAATTCTAAATGCTAATAAATTAATAAATTCATGAGACATTAGCTCTAACTCCAGCTTCAAAAGTCAGAGATGTTAATTGCAGATTTCACTTTGCAAACATGGGTGAGATTTTTCTCAATTGAACGAGAAACACAGTTTTTCCTCATGGACAGGAGTAAATGGGAGTAATAAAAAATCTAGTTTCTATACTATTTGAAAATACCTGAAATGACCAGTTTTGAACAGAATAATGTAACATAAACCTAATGAAAATCACTTGTACTGGTTGATGAAACCTACAAGGCAGTATTTGAGTATCAAGAAAATTTTAAAAGAAAGTCAGAGACCCTTGCTTTCTTTAAAAGCATTTTAAGTCTCATAAAGCAAGCTCGTTTACAGTTACTTTTCAGCCTGTGAGGTTAACAAGCAGAACTGGTTCTCAAGAGCAACAGTCAATCAGGAAGAAGATAACAATTCCATTAAAGGTTCAATTCGCTTTCTTTAGATGACAGAAATCAATTTACATGATTTAGAGAAAGAAAAAGACTACAGAGCAGAAAACCACATTTATTCCATAAAAATCAGCAGAATGAAAGGAAGTATTTAATGACTGATAAATACTCTTAAATATAGTGAAGATATATGACAAGAAATATAAATATAACCGGGCTTAGAACAACTGCTAGCAACACATTCAACGTAACTTATCTAAATGCAACAGTGACACTGATTTGACATTAAAGAGGAATTAACTACACTGTTGTCCAAGGCAACAGGAATCCACATTTTACATGCAAATAGAAAACAGAAATCAGTTTAATTTAGAAATTTATTAAAAATTAAAAAGGACTCTGTAGGTGACACTGAAGGAAGAATGCTCTGTTCATTTCTCTAGATCTGGCTCACAAAAAAATCTGTTTCCCTTAATGAAATATTTTCAGCTAAGTTTAATGTATCCTTGAACTACTGTGTCACAGAAGAGATTTTTAACAGCATGGAAAAAGCCTCAAAAAGTAAAACTTCAGAGTTCTGTAGGATGGCGATTTTTCTTTTTTGGACTCAATCAGAAGAGCCGGCCTGCTGAATGCAACTATGTAGAAACAGTACTTCCATCTAAGTTACAACTTAAGTGCAGAGACGTGAGCTTTATCGCCTTTTGGGCCTAAATTTAGATTGCCTACACATTCATATTAGGATTCACAGTGTAGAACAGAAGAGATTCTGGCAAATGGGTGATTCAAGATGCTTAAGTGTTTAATTTCACATTATTTACTTATTTAGCAAAGCTATATCAAGATGTTCCTATTGATCATTTCTACTCATTCACTCCAGCTTCTGTCCTATTTCTATCCTGTTGTGTACTGTTACCTCACTCGTGACAGTGCATTTATAAACTAGACCATTGAAATGATCTGAGTTTCAAAGTAATGCCACTCTGAAAATATTTTGGGTTTATTTCAGATTTGGATTTTTTTTTTTCCTTTTTATTGATACATCTAGATGAGAGATTCACTGAGTTGCTCCTCAAAAAAATGCATTAACAAAAGTCAGAGTGTGGGAGCTGGAACAATTGGTGACTTTGTGCATGAAGGGGTTGAAAACTCCTACAACTACACTGCCAGCAAAGCAAATGTGAATGGTAGCATGCTCGCTGCCTCTGAAAGGAGAGGAGGTGCTTCCACACACTGTGTTGCATGTCCCTGATGTTACTCATAGAAATATTAGACAAAGGTGTAGAAACTTCTGGCCCCCTGAGTGTCGATGTCTGCATGTGTGTTTCATGCAGAGAATGCTGGGGAACTCTGCGGCCAGGAATCTGAGAGTTGCAGAAGACTAATGAAAGCAAGAGAAAGGACTTAAAGCTTTTCTGATTTGGCATTTGTCATGGCAAATGTAATATTAAAAGTGATAATTTGCCCCCCAAATGAGTATCAAAATTAATTTCACATTCCCATAATGACCACAGAACTTAAGAGTATTCCACTGACAAGCACACAGTACAATAGGCATATTCCTGGCTATTCTTGGTTAGTTAATGTTAGGCCACACATGAATTTTAAGACAAATTAGTACATTACTGAAAGACATGATGGGGCTACACAGATCCCTCTGCTCCCTAAAAATAAAGGAATTCTCACGTAACCTACAGGTATCTTCGCTTGCCACCCCAGGGGTTCTGTTTGGCTCTCTGCCACAAATCCAGTTTTTGATATGGGGCAAAATTAGCCTCCTTCTTCTGCCTTTTTACCTGTCTGCAATATGAAAGTAACAACATGGATGTTTGTGGCAAAGAAGATATTTGGCTGTGTGTTGTGCATCAGAACTTTCATGATACTGCTCCAAAGAACTTTGCTATTGGCTATATATATCAACTTATGAATCTTTGCTGAGGTTTAAACAACTCAGAAAATGGATTTGCCTATATCTTCTGTGAAAGGGAGTAAAAAGCCTTACACCTTAATTAATGCCATTTTCTAATTTTGCATTTTGTTTATTGTTGCTTGAATTCCTTACAAGTTTGAAAAATACAGATAATTTGTTTTTCCTGAACTTCATGCCATTCAATGACTATATTTATAAACTATTTTATCATATTTTTCCAGTGCAAGGTACAATATATTTTGAATTTTAATTTTGAGAAATAAAAACATATTTTGAATATTTTTCTCTTTGAGAAACTAATGTCTCCAAACTGAGGGCTTTTTTGCTTGCTCTGAATTTCCAATAAAAAAGAGTGTGTGTCAAAAACAAAACAAAAAGAAGCAAATACTTTTCAACTAAATATCATTCTTCTTTATTATTTTAATAATATTTCAGTTATTTTAGAAGAGAAATCATGCCTGTTAATTTCAAGTGTATGGGGTTTTTTTTGTCACTGCCTGTTTCCATAACCAGAAGAAAATTTGTTGAAAGAATTTGGGCTTATAATAACACACAGATTTATTAAATAATATAATTTTTATCTCTAATGATATAGTGCTCAAAAAGTATGATTTTTAAGTAAGGATGGGTGGGGATAGATTTCTCCTTAAATCATTAACATACAATATGGAATTCTAACATTTAATTTAATTTTCCTTTGATGAATATGCAGGAATGAAAACTGCTTTTAAAAGCATTCTATCTTTAAAGTTGTTTTTCTATCTTTCTTTTAACCTTGTCTCCTTCATCATAAATATTACCTTGCTTAACAATAAATTGATTCACTGTTTCACAGTAGAAATATGGTCTACAAGAAGACTGGTTAATCAGACATAACTCACCCAGTGGGACACTTTAGAGACAGTAATCTGTGTAAAACATATCTGAGTTTATTGTGGATGCAGCTGAGTCACAGAAATGCATAGCTATGACCACACTGCTATATTACACAGTCATAGCAACTTTAAAAACCCTTGAAAGTATGCAATTTCAGATTCCTGGAATTGGTGGTTTCCTTTTTTAATATTCATATGGCTTTAATTGGGAAGAAGCCTTTATCATTGATAATACTTAGACTCTTCATACATTAAACCTGATACAGAAGCCTTTTTAAAATTAAAAAGAAGCACTTGAGAAAAAAATAAAGCAGAACTAACAACAAAATTTAGCTAGCAGATTCTTGAATCTGTTCCAGCACCATAAATTATGACTTGATTTAAAAGACTATATATCAAATCCATACAAATACCCTTACCTAGTGGTCTCTTTCTAATGCTAAATGCTATGTAACAGCTAAAGCTTCCAGGTAACTACTTCTAAGCTAGATTGTGGTCTCAGCAAGACTTTTAAATCCTAATGGAGTAGTTGCTGCCATAAACTTGCAGTCTTTTCTGAAGAAATTATTTAAACTTTCAAAAAAAACAATACTACTATAAATATATTTGTGTGGCGTTGAAAGTACAGTTCTAAAGAAATTACATGATTCTTCTCTTTACGTATCCCTTTTAGAGATAAAAAGCAGTAACATTGTTTTCTTACTCTGTATGAAGTGTCACAGAGTAACCATTCTAAATTATATAGTCTTTTTGACATTTTCAAAATCTACAGTAAGACAGAGATAATGACGTCTGTAATTAACCTTTTATAAATTGAGAAAAAATTGAATTAACACCCCCCCCCTCCCCAATTCTGACCCTTCGAACACTTTCAGTATTATCAGGCTCCAAACTGCATTCACTTCCTCTTTTTCAAAACTATACTTGACTCTATTCATTCTGTATCACAAATACAATTACTCTGTTTTGCTCTGTGTTAGAATGGATGCTGACGCCTCGCAAAAAAACAGGACAAAGCACCGCAATGATACCATTAATGATTAACGATAAAATAGAAGCCAAGTTTAACAAATATGAGCATCTATTTGTATAGGTGTAGCATGCAGACTTAAGAATCATAATACCTAACTAAAGAAGGGTGATGGTTCAGAATAATATCTCTTCAAGGCACTGATAGAAAGAAACAGGAAAGGACAAAACTATATATCTGAAAGAATAGGTGCTTCAAAAAAATAAAGTTTTAGTGGTACTACACTTGGAGTTTCAGTGGTATTAAAATAATTTATTATCTTTCACATGATTCTACAAAAAATTATATTTGAATATATAAAACCTCAAAATTAATATTTTTAAAATGCCATCTGTTAATTTTTCCTATTAGTTTAGATTAACTGGTCTATACAGTAATGGATTTACATCATAAATATACAAAATCAGCTAAGAAAACACCACATTTCCAAAGACCAAGAGCCATCTGTAATAAAGAAATCCACTAACCAAACAGCCTATTCTTCTGGATTACTGCACGTATCGTGGGCAGTAACTGATTGAAGGCATAAGCCTTCTGGTCTTATATCTTAAAATTTATTCACATTTGCAAAAATCTTCAGGAAAGATACAGGTTATCATGTCTTATACCTTAATTAGCAATTTTTCAAAAACCTACACCACATAATTACAATTTCAGGGATTTTTTTTCCCCTACATATTCACCTACTTTTTATTGGGATAATGAGCTGAGGAACGACAGGAAGAATCTTGTTTCCACCATGTTCCAGCATGTCATGGATTCCTTGACGAGCAAAAAACTCATATGGAAATTTCCTTTCACAAAGCCCATCAAAGAACAAAGGCAGAAAGTAATGATAGTCCAGATTTTCAATCTCTACCTGAAAATACAAAATAAACAAACAAATAAATGCATTTTTTCAGTACTAATACAATGTGATCAGGCCAACAGATAATTCATGCCTTCTATACAGGCATGTTTAGTAAATAATAATTCATTTTTTATCACTGCAGAATATCACTGACTCTCAAATACGGTTTATGGCCAGATATTAAAATACAGATATATTAGACCTAAGGGAAAGAACAAAAATTAATATACTCACATATATTTTCATTTTTTGATAAGTCAATACAGGATTCTGTACCTTACTTTGCAAGTTACCCATAGGAATCAAACCAAGTCATGTTAAGAACAATACTCTGTCTATTGCAGAAAAATCTTACATTATTATATCTTCACTTGGACACTCAAAACAACTAGGAAGAGAAAGAATCCTGTAAGCAACAAATACCCATCACAGCACAAATATCAGTATTTGTACAGAATTTTCAACTTTCTAGAATATTGGCCTTATTTATTTCCTATTAATATCAGGAGCAGAATTATAAAGAAATTCCATTATTACCTACTGTGAAAAAAAAGGTAGAGAAATTAGGTACTTATTTTTAATAGGAATCTCCCTCCAATTCTAAAATACAAAGTGTGCTAATCTTAACAAGTTGTGACTCTGTGCAGGATTTTGCACTCTAGTTTTCTTCCCTTTTCCTTTTTTTACCCATCAACACTGTACCACATACACTCAGGTTAGGCAGAGAGAGTCAGAAGTTTGTTTATGGCCTGTCAAAGCTCTAAATACAGCTAAGAAGTGGCTCAACAGCAATGCACTTTCTCTGAAAAGAATATGATCCTCAAAATCACTTGGAGACCAATCCATTTCTTTAAGAATCCACTTTTATCTTTATAACACTGCTTAGCTGCTCTATTTTTCCAGTGAGATTAGGTAGTATCCAGACAGATGGATACTAACAAGCTTTGTCACATACACCAAGCTGAAGCTCCAAATATCCTAAATAAAATTTATCTGGTTAAGCAAACAAATACCCATCCATTGATTTCAGGACAGAAATTGCCTTCTCACTTGAATTGTGGAAGTCTGATCTAAAGCAGCCAAGAACTGAACTTAGGTTTTACACTTCTTGGGTAAATCGCACAGTCAGCAAGCAGCAGACAGACAACCTCTGCAACCATGATACATTTTAAAAGCTCCCTGCTTGACTCTGAGTACATCTGAATCCTGGTCTTGCACATCTTAGCTACTGATTTGACTGCTTCAGTCTTTCATGTTGAAATGGATCAATCCATGATAAATCAAAACAAAATTGGAACAGATACTTGAAAGTAAGTATGGCCTCAGGTTGCTCCACGGGAGGTTTAGATTAGATATTAGGAAAAATTTCTTCACAGAGAGGGTTGTAAAGCATCAAAACAGACTGCCCAAGGAAGTGGTGGAGTCTCCATCCCTGGATGTGTTCAAAAAACTTGTGGCTATAGCACTTCAGGACATGGTTTAATGATGAACATGGTGGTGATGCTGGGTTGACAGTTGAACTTCCTGGTCTTTTCCAACCTTACTGATCCTTTGATTCTTTGAATATCCCAGGGTCAATTCATGAGAAAGTTCAGAAATAACTATACCAAGCAACCACATAGGAAGATCTTAACAAAATATGAATGAGAAGATATTTAAATTCCTAAATTGATGCTGTTTGTATTTCTTGAGGGCAGTCAGCACACTACTGGCAACACTTGTGTGATGCCAAAAGAATTCTGCCCCAAAAGTCACTAAGAACAAAAGACAACAATATAGCAACTATAGACTTCTGGTAACAAGCCTAAATCAGAGGCCAAATCGTCAAGCAAGAAAGCTGAGGTAAGAAGTGACCACGTGGTCAAAAAATCATTGACAAAAAGCAGGATCAAGAAGAAGCAATTTTTTTCTGTTCTCTGTCAATAGGACAATAAAAATTCCTTTAATATGTTTCTTTTTAATGTTTAATTTGTAGTTTATAATCTTGTTAGATTTTTTTGTAATTGAACGTTCAATAACAAGAAATTTGATTTCAGAAAATCAGACCCAAAACCTACTTGTGTCTGGGGAAAGCTTTAGATGTGAAACAGAGAGATACAATTAGTAATGTCTGGGCTTTTTTTTTAAACTGGGGGGTGTTTGACAAGTCAAAACACCATTATCATACTCTGTCCTTGGCGGGGGAGGATGGGGGGAGAAAGGTTAGAAAGAATTCCTTATTTGGAAACTCTTATTTATATGAAAACTCTTTCAAAATTACAAATTATTTCCATGGAAAAATATCTTTGCTACACATACACATTAGGCTACTGAATCAGGATTTGCAACTATTTTGTTCCAAACATGTATAGTAGAATGTCTCATTTATTTTCTTCCACTCTTCATTAATATCTCCTGTAACTGTATCTTACCAGATATCTTTCTTCTCAAAGAGGTGATATTTCTGATACTCTAAGCAATTTTTTTCATCTGTTCTTTGCCCTTGAAATATGCTTTTTCTGTTTCAGATATAAAGAAAGCTTCTGTGTTTACAAGCTTGTCAATGTTCTTCAGTGATAATAACTGGCCAAAAAAAAAGATATTACCTTTATCTATCAACTCTGTATTATGGTTACACATTGCATATACATAGGAATGATAGTTCAACTTCAAGGTAAGTATGATTTCAGGGTTTAAAAACAACTCTGATTTTTACACATGGCACAAAAGCTTTATTATGAAAAAACCCTTTACAAAATATAGGTATGTTAAGCTGTAGATCATAAAGCATTTGTGTGTACTATTCCCTTCTCATTTAATTCCAAAGCCATAAATGGTTGGCAACCGTCATGGGTCTGAAAAGGATTCTGATTTCTAACTTATTCCTCGAAGTGTCAGCTGTCCAAGCATACAGTTTTCACTTAGTATTTTTTGCTCTATAATAACTCCCACAATATGGAAGCCAGAAATATTTTGCCTTACATTCTATAGTGTGAAACCCTTTCCTTCTGTGTTTACTATTTAGCTTTTAGAAGTGGCTATTATACAGCTGTTCAGAAAAAAATGTGATTTTTTCTGTTTACGCCCACAAAATTCTTTTGTTTTTTATATCCACCCACAAAAAATGCTGATTAAACCTCAAATTCTTGGCACAACTTGTCTACAATAATTATTATGAACTTCTTTACTAGTGGTTTGTAAGTTGTGCAGACACAGCCTCTGAACTTACAGTAAATAGGCCAACTGATAAAAATTGATATACAATATATGATTACATAACAAAAGCAACTGTAGCATAACGAGTAAAATCTGTTTCATGAAACTTCCAGGCTCCTTAAGTATACTAAAAGCTCACTAGGTGAAAAACAATGTACAGTTAATAATTGTTGCTTTATCAGTACATATAATTATTGTACAAGATGGGAAGAAACCAATGGCAGTATTACAGTTAATTTGTCCACGAGAAAATCTTTTCCTATGAAGCAGCTCATAGTGAGAGGCAAGTCTGCTGAGATAATGAAAAATTAAATAAAGGTTCTAGGTTGACAATAGTAAAATAAGATTTGTGGCTAATCTGCCTGCTGATGAAGAAAGTAAACTATTTGAGAGAACTTAATGTATAGAAGAAGTTTGACAGTAATGGTATCATTGGTCTCCCTTAAAAAAATCTTATTTAAAATAATCTAGTAAACTGTAAGGCAAACCCGAGTTTTAGAAGGTAGTGTTTAAGCTACACAACCAATTTAATTTTCCATCTGATTTCACACAAATGATTACATAATACTATGTCTTTGATAAGATTATCCAAAAATTGGATTTGATCTTCTAGAAACATTACATTTAACTGTGTAGGTACTCGTTTAATGTCTTTCTCTAAGGTATTAAAATTAGGTATAGTAAAAAACCTCTGGATTGTTGATTTGATAAGGACAAACAAGAGTTTTTGTAAGGATTTCAGAAATTTTGTAAGGAGCATTTGGTAAAATAATAGTTCCCTTTAAGATTATTTTCATCTCTATTTTGTAAGTTAATGGAAAGAGAAAGGCAGAAACATTCTTGAGCAGTCTCTGTTTTAAACTTCTTTTCCACTATTTCTTCCAGATTTCTTTCAACCTTGCTTTTTTTTTTTCCTTCCAATATCTTCTATCTACAGTCAAGATGAAGCCTGTGCATTTCCCAGTTTTTGGTTTCTTGCATTTAGTATATTTTTTCCATAATGGCATGTTAGTTTTAATATTCACTATGGAGCAAGTAATGCTCAGTAATATCTTCCAGACCTGACTAGATGAAGTTTTCAATATGGTAAATTTGCTTATGGGTCAAAACCCATTTCTGCTGTTGCATTTAGTTCCTACAACTTTTCTGGCAAGAAAATATTCTCTTTTTAGCCTGCTGTATTTCACCTTTCAATAGGGTCATACTACAAAGATTCTCTATTAAAAGAGCTTTCATCTAAATTATCACTCATGTCTTATAAAAGAAAAAAAGATGGAAGTTGAGCCTATATTTTCCAATCTGCTATGAAATGCTAAAATACTTTTCTTAAAACAAGTGGAAGATTATCAGACTTGAAGAGAAAAAATAATGGCAAGGGAAAAATGAGATAAACACCCCTAACAGAAATCTTTTAACTGAGTCAAATAGTATTTAGACCCTTTTTAACATATTCTGTAGATATTTAACCTTCCCACCAGAAGTTAAATAACATAAGAAAATATTAGCTTCCTATTGATAAATTAAGAGAAGTAATAAGACACGTCTTTGAAATGCTACTGTACTGGCTATCTGAATTCAGCTTTGAAGTAACTCCTAATGTAAAAATTAAAATCAAAAATTAAAAATACAGAAATGTTACATAGGTAATAATTTTGAATTTAGTGCATTCCCTACTTCCTCCATGTTAATTACAAGAGTAAAACCGTCAACAATTTGCCAACATGTCAACAAATGGTTGTGATTTCAAATGAAGTTGGGACATGGTAACACAAGCCCGAAAACTCTGAAGAGGAGTATGATGTGGAAAGGTTGCCAACTACAATGCACATCTTAAAGTAACGTAGCTCCAAACTCTCTTCTCTTTCTAATTTAGGGGCCTATAACTGATGATTTTCTAGCTATTATTCCTACCTGCACAATGAGGCTCTTTCTACTCCTAGGTCCAAAATGAAGCAATACAACTCTCTATCCCTGCAGACTAATTGCATCTCTCCCTCATTTTTCTCCTGCTTTCTCTTAGCTGACATTGCTGCCTAATCCATGTAAATTCTTTTCAAATTATTGGGAAACATGCGTAATAAAGTGCATCTACTTACTTTTACTTAAGAATTAGAAGCATGACTGAAACAGAACTGGTTTGATCAAAATTATTTGGCAATATGACAAAGCCAGTGTATTCTTAATCCACTTGTAAGCAACAACAGCTAGAACCAGATATGATCAAGACCTCTGTAATGTTATTGAAAGATAAATACTCAAATTTATATCATTACAGCAGACTTACTCTACAGATACTATTTGGAGAAAAACTGCCACTAGCAATGGTGATGGTCCTGCGTATGGGTCATGGTTCCAACCCAGCCAGCACCCAAGCCCCATGCAGCCACTCTCTCACTCCCCCACCAGCAGGATCGGGGAGAGAATCAGAAGGGCAAAAGCTGGAAAACTCGTGGGTTAGGATAAAGACAATTTAATAGGAAAAGCAAAAATTATGCACACAAGCAAAGAAAAACATGACATTAATTCACTGTTTCCCATGGGCAGGCATTCAGCCACCTCCAGGGGACCAGGGCCCCATCACACATAATGTTGACTTGGAGAAGACAAATGCCATCACTCCAAATGTCCCACTCTTCCTCCTTCTCCCTTTTTAAGGTGAAGATCACATTGGATTATTTTAGTCAACTGATTTCTAAAAAAGCTTGTAAAATACAGTATTCTTTCAATATGGTAAATACCTGTAGACTACACTTCAAGGACTGCTTTCTTTCAATTGATGGCAAGCATTATAAATAGAAAATGAAACACATGAGAAAGGGCTCTGTAAACATGACTCTGACAAATGTGGAATGTACTTGAGAATTGTTTGTGTGAAGCAAACAATGGACCACAGGACAACCTCGGTGGCAGACAAAAGTATTTCTGGTACTTCAGAATGTATGCTTACTGAGTTACATTCTTCTTGCCGTTCAAAGGCTTGCTGACACTTTTTCAGACGCACCCAGTTGCTTTCTTCTTTACATAATTTATTAATATGTAATGGGTGAATGGGAATTAACATCTCCTCTGGAGTCCATAGCCCGTGGTAGATTAAGTTCCAAACCCAGGTGCAGCATCTAAGAAACCCCCCACACGTGCACTTAGGCATCAGCAAGAAGCAGAGGGTACGCTGTTCCTGCACCACAGAACACATAGAGAAATATCATGGTGAAAAAGAAACATTCAATTTTGCAGACACTTTATCAGACACCAGTGGACAACTCTTCTCTGAAAAGGAAAGCAAAGACAGTAAAACTGTCACAGGCAAGGGGAGGAGGCAAGGTAGAGGTTAATACCTCCTCCTTAAGGCAGAGTTTGAAGATACAGGGACAATAAGGACCTGGTTGCAAGACTCTCCCACTTCCTCCTGAGGAAGATATACTGATCTTCATTTACCTGCTTTGAGCAGTATGGAGTTCATTTTAGACTTCATCAGAAGAGGAGTGAACCAGTTTGTTCATCCCCACAAAACACATACAATGCAGTATGTTAGTAAAGAACTTATTTAAAATTGCCTTTCAGGAAATAAATATTTTTTTGCTCCAAGAACGTTTGCTACAATTTTAATAAGAAAAACCCTAACACTCATGTTATTTTTAAAGAATTGTGAAAGTAAATGAGAAAAAGAGTGTCAACTGATTGTATCCCAATAGGGAAGCTAGTGGTCAAGTAATTGTTTTCTTATTTTTTGGCATTCATTTCCTTTCCCTTTGCCAATTATTCATGCAAAACTGTCTGTCGAATTAACTTGAAATTATCTGGTTTTACTAAAAAATAACACAAAGGACAAAAATTAGAGATAAGTGCATTGGCACAATGGCACATATTATAAAGTATCTATGGGAAAACAACTCTCTGAAGATTTAATTTAATAATTAAACCATAGCATAAAATACCACAACTTGTGTGATACAAAACTAGAATTGTCCATCCATCCAATTTTGAACGGATATAGTTTTCACATATAGTGAAAACCTTGCAGTTTTATGGCATTAGAAATTGTGTAAGCTTATAAAACATGTCATTAAACATTATGATTTGTCGGTTATATTTTTTTTAAAAATACAATAGAAATTACAAAATCAAATTAGAATAGTGATTTTCCTCAACTAAGAGCATTCTATGATACAATTCCTTTCAGTTTCTGATTCTTGACATTTATCACTAGGCAGGAAAGTGGGCAGAATCGCCATAATAAATAGAATAAAATAGTGGTACTGTGTTGACTATCCCCAACAGAAAAGAAGAAGGGATATTCCTTCAAATGATTTTAGGTGAGTCTAATATCTTATATTAGAAATATTACACAATTTCAAAGTTCATCCAAAGAGGGAATATTTGCATTTTACAACAGAAGCAGCAAATGTGTTTTTCTATATAAATGGGATTAAGCTATTTCTTTTCTCAGACCTTTCCCATTACTCCTTATTCTGAGCAAAGTTAAGGGGTTACTGATAGTTCCCTACAGGAATAGACGTGTTGCTCACAAATTTCAAAAATGTTTTGCTGTGGGGGATTTCTGAGCATTGTCAGAGGAAAAAAATCCTACCTATTTTACACTTGTTCCAATCTGCAAGTTTTTAGGTTGTAATTGTGTGTTTCTGGATTGCATCACTATTAACCAAGGAAAACTGCATAAAACAAGAAGGAAGGCATAGTCAATTAGTAAATTTCTTTCTATACAGTTAACCTTATTGATTGCACACAGCATTTGGATAATTCTCTTAGTGAGAACAACCTACTGTTTACGTTGATTTTCTAAAAAGAATCAATACTTCTCAGAAGCATCATCCAAATTCTATATGCACAGTCTCAGTGACTTAATTGGTTGTCTCATAAAATTCCTAAGAAGTGAGAACCTAGTTTACTACACTAAAAAAAAGGTTTTATATATCTCTTGCTCTTATGAAACAAGCTTGCTAGACTCAGAGCAGAAGTTTGTAGACTGTACTTTGCAGATTGAGCTTGTTGAAAGTAATCTAAGGCACAGTTTTAAGTTAACAAAATAATAGATAAAGGATATCTGGCTTTGCAGCTATTGAATTAGGATTTCAAAAAGCTTTCAATAGAGTCCTTTTCAGGAGATTATTAAATTAGTAGCCAGAGAAGGCAAAATGAAGTTCTTTCATGAATTAAAAGCTGGATACAGTAGAAGCAACAAAAAAGCTAATGGCAAAGTACCCTGGGGATTAGCAGAAATGATGCTGCTCAGTATATTATCACAAGCCACAACAATTTTAAATTAAAAGTGTTACTCAGAATGATAGCTGGTATGGAATATTGCAAAGACTTGAAATTGGCTGACAAAATGAAATGACTTACCAATATGGTGAAAAAAGAATGCAAGATAGAAAATAAAAAGTATGAATTATTTTGCAGTTTCTGGTAATTGCACTGATTAATATTAAAGCCTATATGCAAATACATAGGAAAGATTGGTCTACTTAGGAATTCTTGGTTGGAGCTAAATAAAAGTTTCTGCTCACTGATGAGAAGTATCCGAGCTGTCACAACAAGGAGTACTCCTTGTAGAAGGTTGGTGGGCAACTTCACCTAATTCTGGATGAATTTAAGTTTGCTACTTTTGATTATAGTCCTTCCACGGTTGATCCAATGGACACACAGAAGCCGAGATCTACAATATTTTAAATGCATATAGTAAAATCTAAATTATTTTATTAGTTTAATGAGAGATTAATTTGTCACAGAAAATTGTATTACATAAAATATGGCAAAGCAAATGACTACTGTCAGCACCTTTTGCTGAACTTACTACTAAAAGAAAATCAACACAGTAAGTTTAAAATTCAAAACACTGACATCTTAGCCAGTTTCTTGCCAGATCTAAACTAATCTATTTTAAAAGTCAAGTCACAAATGTAAGATGCACAAACTACTGGTCATTTTCCAGAAGCCCTAGCGTAGGGCTCCTAAGTGATCTTTATTTTTATGCTCATTAAGCCTAATTAAGGAACAAATACATGTAAGAGTGACCCAATCACTCAGGACTTCTAATTGTATATCTCTAGAGGTAATATATCTAAGTAACAAACCAAATATCAACTGAGTTATGAAATTATTTAGTTTTCATCCAACACATTTTGCTCATTATAAGCATTTTAATGGTATTTCATGTAGAATGGTATTACATCAATATTTAATACTATTTAGGATGTTACATATAGTGAACTGTATAAAATCACTTTTTTTTTCCATGATGGTTGATAAGGTTACTTCAGTAACTGGAATATTTTAAGATCTACATATTTCTTTAATATATGAATTCTTCACTCTCCTACAATATAGACACTAGAAAAACCCACATTTCCAGCAAAGTGAAGTCAAGTGTGCATAAAAAGTGTCTAACCTATCTTGTGGCTTCTTCAGAGCCACAGGAACTAGATTAAGCACTGTACTAATTAACAGGATTTCTTCAAGAGGGAAACTGGTTAAACCCTTACTGATGTTTAAGACCAAGGTATCTTCAGGAAGTGCCAAGAAGCTGCATATGTTGACAAAATAATTGTGTAACTGATAGTCTTTTGGATGACAATTCATGGAAGTCTTTCTCCGGCTTTTAAGTGATATATCCATTTATAAATCTGTTAACCAGCACAATAGGTTTGTTTGGTTCAATTTCCCATGTATGAAAATGATGTTCGATGAAAGAGCAATGTCTGAACATTTCCAGATAACCATCCAGAATCCAGAATGATACTATAACACAGTGGGACAGTTGCCATGAATGCTGTATATCTAGGCCAGGAAGTTTTGTATCTTACGAACCGAGAAGTTATGCAATTGACTCCTCGCAAAACAAGTTGGAGAAAACAGGGCTACAACGTGACAATCTCAAGACTAGTGACTAACTTCAAGACTAGTACAGAGGAAAACCAAAACATTATCATGGCTTCCAAGTGTGTTTGAGAAGGAGCATGGACCAAGAGCAGTTTTGGAGCAGAGGATTGCCTAAAAAAGATTAGGTCAAGCACCAGAAATCCTTTGTCCCGTGGCCTCTGAGAGTCCTGGAAGATGGCTCTGAAGCTACTTCACATTTTTCAGCCATGATCTGGTGGAATGAAATACCCAAGATAATCAGAATTGACCGTGTTGGAAAAGACCTCCAAGATCATCAAGTCCAACCCTTGATCCAACACCCATGGTTACTAGCAGTGCTGAAGGGTCCCCAAAGGTAAACTGCAGACAGGTGAATCAAATACTAAATGAACCAATTCCAGACATTGGCAAAGCCCAGAAATGGAAGGGAATACTGCACCATCTGCTGGCTGACACCAATCACTGTGAAGGTATTCTCTCTACTTCAAGAGCGAACTATGAAATAAGATAGGCAGGATATTACTGCAAATTTTAAGGTCAGATTTTGAAACAAACTGAGGGGGTTAACACAGAAAAGTTAAAACCCTCCCCTTATGAAAATCCATGTTATTTCAAAGAACTCAAAATTCAAGACTAATTTTCAGAACTGGTAACTGACAGCATGACTAATAGTCGTTTGCATGAACTATATCTATGCTTAAAACCAAAACAGGGCGTGAGTCATTCTCTGAGTCCAATGCACAGTTGTGTGGAAGAGATAATTTCTGTATAGCTACATTCTTTGATGTATAAAACAGGATGGTTGCCTTTAAATGGTAGTCTTGGTAGTTGCTTCTCCTGAATCACAGATGAGCATTATCTCAGCAAATAAGCCCTAGACAAAATCATAGCAGGGACTGTGCTATCTGTGTACTTAAACTGTGCTGTGTCAATGCTCAAGGCTGTACTATCACATAACCCTGATAATTTTCTAGGAAAAATGTGGAAGTTGGCATGACTTACACAAACCTAGGTGAAGAGCAAAAAAATATTTGCAAAAATAAATCAACAGAAGTCACCTCACATAACTATTAAATATTATATTAAATATATCAAAGCATACATGAGAAAAATGTTTGGTGCAGATGCATTAATCAAGACTATCAAGCGAGTTGATTAGATAGTATTACTCTCAAAAAGTTAAAAATAAACCCAGCTTTAGGAGGAGATTATAGTTGCTTGTGGCATCTGACATGGGTGTCTGTGAAATGAGTCACTGAACATAACTGTTACATTGATAGTGTCACTGAAAATGGCATTTAACAGTTGGAAAGAAGTCTTCGGATGACTTTCAGTCAACATACCCGTATGACCTTTGCTGATTTTTTAAAAAAATAATATGTTTTCAACAAATCTAACATAAACAAATATTGAAATAATTCATTTGCTTCTTTGTGGCATATTCATTTACCTGTGATAATTTATGTATCTATGGTAATTTGGATTTCTCTGCAAAATGCCATGCCAGTCTAAGTTTTCTTCATATATTGGGTACAATGTTAGCGTTACGATAACTGAGTACACTCATAGCAACCAGCAACCACATAATTCAAAAGGTCTTTCTCCATTTGGTACTCATAATAGATCCACTTAGGTACGAGCAATGTGGCATTAGAAATGGGCCAACTGACTAAAGACAACGAATTTAGAAACCCCTCCCAATGTAGTTCTGATTGCTTTATTAAGCATTTATTTACTCCTTTAAGAAAATCTTTTTCCAAACCGTATCCATTCCATAAAGTTAGACTAAGTCTCCAGAAGGAAGGAGTAGTTTTGGTGAAATCTGGATGGAAAATATTAAAATGTACTACATTACTCAAGGCTTTATGTTATTGCATTAGAAAAATAACAGACAAGATTTTTGAAATTTAAAAAATAAAGAATCTTCTATAATGTTGATAAACCCAATGATCATTTGCCTAAGTTCAAGTAAAATTTCTAAGAGTAAAATGTGTTTTATGACTTAGCAACTGAATAAGTTGGTAAAGGATTATTGTAATTAAAACCATGACTAGCAATCCTGCTTCAAATGTCAGAGTATGGGTCTTTTATCTCTTTGGCACAATACATTTAATGTTTTTTAACTGTACTTCTTTTGTTTCAATGCTAAATTTATCTTGAAAATTCACATGCCCTGTAATGTTGAAAATGTATAGTTTTGAAGGTTTTTAATTTCTTATTAACAGAGTCTATATTATTAGGTCTAGATAAATTTAAGAAGGAAAAATTAAAACATTTATTAGTGCATTTTTCTATTTTAATGGTGCTCCTCTTTAATTCTTGAAACAACAAAGAAACAACACCAAATTATTTTCCAAAGATCCCAGAATCTTTCTTACATTGTGTGGATCTACTTTGCAGGTATATTTATACTCTTTTAAAAATATATGCACTTGAGGTCTGAACATACTGTAGATATTGTGACTGGTTGCCTATATAAAATCCTACCATGCAGACATTAATAGACAATGAATTGAAGATAAGAAAATAATATTTTGAATATATATAAAAATATATATTTTTAATTAGTATAGCAAACTTAAAAATTTTTCCAATCAACTCCTTTCAAAACCAGAAGCCATTAAGAAATCAGCTAAATCTTGCATTCTCAAAATTAGATTTCTCCACATTAGAAAAAAAGGGGGGTCATGTTTACCAAGGTTGTTTAGTATGCTATCATTCTGCCACAGCAATGCTTTAAATTTTAACCATCCAGCAGACTAACTCAAGGACTTTTTTCAGGCTAGATGAAAATTATGGGAAAGGAAAAACTACTACAGAGGCTCAGATATATAAGTAAAGTTGATTATGGTCATGATAATTCTGGTTGATTTTTTTTGAAGGTAATTTTCTTTGAAGGTAATAAAACTGATAAATCAAAGACAAAGTCACAAAAAGTAAATTGAACTTAAATAAAATAGCTATCAATTAAATAAAGTAAAATAAGTAGGAACAGAATGGTTGCTAGCTTTAATATCTTTACAAGTCTTGAGAATTACATTATATAAAATCCAGTATCACACAATACAGTAAGTCAGAGTATATTTCACTGGATCATTGCCCCATTCTTTGTCTTTTCTATTCAGTTTATAAGTAAAAGATGAATTGTGCCTTTCAGTGTGTTGCAATCTGAATTTGAAACAAACAGATTTTATATTAACAGTTTTTTACTAGATGAAATGAGATCAGGTCATAGGATTTTCAAACTGTCCTGAAAATGCAGAATGAGGAGGTCAACACATTATGTTGCCTGTAAGTTATAATATTGATATGCAGGTATGTATCTTTATAAGATCTTTGATTGATACTTCTAAGAGTTTTGTGTTAAAGAAAGGTTCCAGATTCACATGGAATGCTGTTCTGTTTCAACATTGACCAAAAGAATAAATGGCAACAAGTTATGCACAAAATACTTGAGAAATCATGCCTATACAATGTTGGCCATATCTATATTTTTCATAGTTAAATAGCATAGATAAATAAGTAATGCCAGTAAATTGGACATAAAAGGACTAAAACCAATGTCAAATATAAAGGTAACATAACAAGCTTAAAAATAACTACTTGGTTTCCAGGTCATATGAAATACAACTGCTTAATGGGGGGAGAAGGGAAGTTGATGCAGGTAAAATAAGCCACTGTCTTCAATTTTGTTTATGTTGTTTTGTGTGTCAGTCCTATATTGGACTGGCTTGCCATATCTTATTTGATTTATGGTTGATATGGTTTAATGCCCAATAATAGTCAAGTTCTTAGTTCTAAGTTCCTACATAGTTTTGTTGGTTAATAGGGCTGTAGAGTTTGGAGTAACCCTATTATCACAACCATTCCTGTGCAGTCTCTAAAGGGAAAAAGAAAGTAACTTTGAAAAGCAGAGACCAACAATTAAGATCTGGTCCTTAACCACTTAAGTAGTTTTTCTCAAATAGAAGTATATAGAAGTCATTAAATTCTAACTGTGTAGGATTTATCCATGCAAAGTAAATCGAGGGTGTCCTTTTTTTAGAGTAAAATAAAGTTAATGATGATGGTAAAGACCTCATCAGAGCAAGACAGCACCACTGAAGCAAGTAGAAAATCTCACTGCTACAGTGAGACAGATTCTAATGAACAGATAAAAAAGGTCTCGGGATGGAAGTCAACAATCAAAGTTGGCTAAGAAATTAGAATTTTTATTTGAATACTGGGATATCCTAGATAGGTTTTGATACAGGAATTCAATGGGATAGTTGAAATTCTCAAAAATAAATGAAAATGAAAGAGAATTTGTTGATAGAGTTGTTCTAAATGTGGGCACTGATAGCATCATCAAGTGTAAAAGCTTCACAGATACTAGCTTTATGAATACCTCTTAATCACACTACAGTCTGAATAAAATGTAGTATAGTCTGACTTGGAAGAAATGTGTTAAAAATATTCTTTGGAGAAACAGTTCAAAGGCATTACATAATATAATTATATTAGAAGAATAAATAGTTTTCACTAATGCAATGGGGATCTCAATTTTTAGAAACCTCAGTATACAATGGTCATCCAGTGAAGAAATTCCTTATGTTTTTTCTTCCACAGACCTATTTCCTTAGCAATCACTATAACATAGTGTGTTTGTTATGCAGTATACTGTAGCCCTATCAATCTTAATAGGAATTCTGCATCTAGAGAGAGAGAAAAAAAAAAAGAATAAAAAAGCAGACAGACTAGCATGGACTCAGTTCCAAATCAGTAGAACTTGGGCTTTAATCACTTAAGTTATTTCACTGTCTCCTTAACTGCCAAAATAATGCTATGCAATGCAAATTTTGATCTGTTTTTTTAAACCACTACACAAATATTTATAATGTGGGTGTATTTTATTAAAAAGTAATCAAATCTTTGGCATAGGTGTATCAACTTTTACATTGCTGTGATGATACTTCAGTGACTTAATTTGCTGTTTGGGAGATGCTGTGAAGTAAGTGGGTGTGTCAATGACTTTTCTACATGAAACTCTGTTTGGACTAAGCTGAGGCATTTTCCCAAATCAGTACATTAGCACTGTTTGTATTGTCTCAGCACTGGGGCAGGAAATTAATTTTGTTTTGTAACAAGCTAAAACCAAAAGCTTGCCACTAGAATTTTCTGGTTTTGGAAGTATGCTTTATGTGTCAGTGAAGGCTTACTTGCCACCCTACTGCAATAAGCTTCCAGGCTGCTTTTAAGATCAGTTGGGATTGAAATGTACTATAAAGGCTAATATAAATACATATTTTTATGCAATGTAATATAAATCAAAAAGTGGAATAATAGAAAAGGATGAAAATGGAATCTGATAAAGATTCATATTAATATCTGTCAAATGGGCTGTGGAATATAAATTTGAAAACAGGGTGCATACACGTTGCTGGAACACTATGGAAAACTTACGACAATATTCTTTTTTTTTACTTCCCATACCATCATTAAATATCAGTTATGCCTAACAATACCTCAAGAGGCCCACAATTGACCAAATTTCTGCAGGAATCCAAGAAAGTTTTAAGTGGGGATAACTCAAAATCCTCTTAATTTTTTAGAAGAGCAACAAATGTTTTCATTATTCCAAATTATATTTGATAGACCATTCAGTGGCTGCTACAGTACTTAGAGTTTTGTTCCTATAGTATGAAATTCAGTAAGATCAATTAAATCTTGTAACAACTTCATCTAATCACACCAGACAAACATTCAAGACGATTATTCTCATAAATTTATGAACACTAAAAATGATTTAACATATTGAGATTTAAATGATCATAATCAACTTTCAGACTTAATACTCTTTTAAGACTGATGTTTCTGTTTTTATCTGCCACGGTATTATCATGATAACACTCAAAGAGACCAAAATAAGATCTTCAATACTTCAATACCAACATTTTCCAGTGTAAAACATTCTATTTCGTTTTAATAACTGAAAATTATCTCATATGTAAGGTCAATGGAGAATTAAGGACATGATATTAGGGCAATTCTCTATGGGAACTGGAGACAGAAGTTGTGGTTCATTTTTGTTTGGTTTTTTTTATAACTGAACCACTAGTTCAAAACTTCATCTGTGCAAATTCAATTAATGTTCCCAGTTCATCATCACAAGTAAAGTGAGCTTGTCTTGGCAGTCAAGGGATGGTAAGTATTGACCTATCATTTCAGGGAATGAATTTACTGTCTAAAACTAGAGACCATGTGTCCATTTTAGAATGATTAGTGAGTTTGGTGCACACTGTAACCCCAAAGTCTGTTATTTGTGCACAAGTTCTGCAAGGAGGAAGGAGACAGTGAAAAAAATGGAAAAAGATAAAAGTGCTAATGGCTAGCAGGTTTAAAAAATAGAGAAATGTAAATCTTCCATTCTAAGTCAGAGCACCAAACCATCTCAAATCTCATAGCGGCTAATACTGATACTTCAGTAGAATGAGCAAAAAATGGCTGTTCAAAACCTGCTGTTTTCCCACATGGATCAATGAAGCTTATAAGCAGGATGTGTGTATCATTCAAATTTTAAAAATTTTATTTAATCAACAACTAAAGTTCTGATTCTTGAGATGAATAATTTCTTACTTTTCATTGAATGAGGATTTCTTATGCATTGTATAATTAACATTTGATCTTTTCTTAATTTCACACTTGTAAGCACTGTAGTTTTTCTCCACTATTTAGAAGTATTTTTTCTGCCAGTGGAGCCTGTCCTCAAATAAAACTACAAGAGAGAAACTTCAGGCCTGTGGCAGGAATACCCAATCCTTCATTTTCTTATCACCAGCCAAACAAAAGTTCTAAGGCCTGTCAGTAACCACAGTTGCTGTGATCAACGTGTGGTTTAAACTGCATGTGAAACAAGAAAAACTTCCAGCTCCTCAGCACTGGATGATTCTTAGCTACTTCAAGGCTGCACGTAAGGGAGAAAGTATGAGAACATGTACCATTTCCTCTCTCAACTTCTGTCCTCTTTTGGAGGAAAAGACACCCAGTCAGGGAGGCTGGAAAGCAATCCCTGTAAAGCCAGGCCCTTCAATGTCCCAGGATATACTGTGGCAAGCACCTATTTCACAGGTCAGAAATAAACTAAGATTGTACCATCATATTCATGATAGTTTGGTTTTGTGACCAGTGAAGTCTATGGAAATCCCAGTTGATCGGTCAGAACTCAAGTCCTCAGTTTATTCCAAAGGCTCATTAGCTACAATAATTTTTAAATCATGGTTTTTTGTCATGTATTACCAAACTGATGAAATATACTGATGTACCAATTTCATGGTACAAAGGAGACAATTTATCTTGAGGCCCAGCTCCATCATGGTTCAGTCCAGGATCTTTTACTGAAAACAGATATGGTGTCCAATAATTTTCATTTTGAGAGCCCTCACACTCTTCGTGAGATCAGAACAATAAGAACCTACATTCCATCTTCCTCTGTGGCAAAACTGCCTGAGTAGGACTGGCTATATTAGTAAGAACTAGTCTTTCGGAATCATTTAGTCAGATCTGAGTTTTCACATACAAAGTTTAACACCTGTTTTTTAACTAAATTCTTCATGGTTGATAACACATTAACAAATACATTTACTCATTTGAATGAGAAGAGAAAATTCTTGAACAACTTACCTTTCAGGAGATAACAGGTGAGAACATTGAAACTGATATTATTTTTATTATTCTGTTTTCTTCACTTATATTTTCCTTGACTACCTTATTTCCTATAGATTCTTGGAATGACAATTCCAAGTCTTTAAAAATAGCTCTTTCCATGTCACAGTGCCTTAAGCTCCAAACAGCATTATTTTATTATTTTATCATGGGTATCAGAAGTATTGTAACTATCATGGTTAGGAGGTTAAAAAAAATAAAATTGAGGATTACTAAAAAGTACATCTGGAGGGAAAAACAGTTGCCACTTCTTCATGTAACTTCAGCTAAATACATTCCAAATATCTTTTATCACAAGAAACACTTTTAACTGACCTGTTCATAACCTTCTGAGCTCCTCAGTTACAAGCCTATGCTTATCTTACAAAATGTGTTTATCATTTTGGGAAAAAAAGTATTTCTTGCTGTCATGCCAGACATGTTCACTGCAATCACACTAACACCTCAGTTTTGAATTCAGACTTCCTGTCACCTTCAATATGCAAAAACACTGCTGTTTAGCCGTAACACACAGTAAGGAAGATATACACTAGAAAAACAAACAGAATCCAATCCCACAAAACAGAAAAGGGGAATTAACCAACTATCTGTTTGGTGGTAGAGTAGTTTATATATTACAGATAGCAAACAAAGCCATACTTATGGATTAAGTTTGCAAACAAAACTAAAAATAACTGTAACATCTAAATACACAGAAGAGTAAGTTATCAAAAAAAGCTTGTCATTAGTTGTCAGCTCAGAGTAACTTCAAAAGCAGTTCCTGAGTATCCAGTAATATCTTTCTGACAACCTCCTTATCTTTTACAAGCTGTTGTGAGTGCTGAATCAAACCAGCATGTCATGAAAACTTCTAACAGTGTAAATCAAAGGAATCATATGCATCTCATCAGTTAATGCCTCCTTTTCAGATCATCACAAAAGGTCAAGTTTCTATAACGAAAAATAGACAGAAATCTACTTCTGTCAAACTGAGGGTTTTTACTTGTTTGTTTGTTCTGTTCATTCAGTTGGGGTTTTTTTACTATAAAACCATAGAAATATATGACTATTTAAATATACAATTAAAAACTTCAAACCTTTCTAGCTGAACCATGGTTTCACATTTCCACATTGAAATATTACATTTTGAAAGCAGTATTAAGAAATTAACTTTTACTAAGCTTCCATTTTCCAATTTTTTCATGTGACATATTATTACTATCTGCATTCACATCTGCTTTGTAAACATATTTACATTGACAGCTTCTTGAACACACTGCCTCAATACAAGCTCAGGCTGTGAAGGTTTCAGAACACTTCAGAATTCAAGATAAGCTATATATTTGTTTTTAAATATTTCTGACTTGTAGAAAAGTAGATGGTAGCATGTGAAAGTTTCATGTTTTCTCTTTTTGTAGCTTCTAAATTTAACTGAACATGGAAAATACGTTTCCTGTTTTGTTTGTTTGTTTTTTGTTCTCTTATATAGAGAGAGAAAGAGAACAAGTCATTGGACATTGGACAAAATCCCTCTGTAAGTCCAAGACCAATGTAACTTTTGAGTAATAATTATGGTACATTCCAGACTATACAAAAGAAGACTGTCACACTGTGGAGCCCATAAAAGCCCATGTGTATAAGTATGCTTATGTTTATGTCTTCCTTTTTTTCTCAACAGTAGACAAAAGGAGAAGGCAAAGAAAGGACTCTCACCAAGATTTCCTATCATGGTATAAAACAATCTCCAAATGGCAGAGAGAGTAGGAAACCACTACCATGAGCAAAGTGGAAAAAAACACCCTTATTTGTTGAAGAAGAGTTTTACATCCTCAGCCCTTCAACCTCCAGAAAAACCTCCATTATCCGTGATACAGTTCTAGAAATGGCTCTAATTATTTATTCAGCCTGACCCGACCACCCACCAGGTCGAAAGTATTTATCTTTGATTAATCTGTTCCTGCATGGAATCAGAGAATCATTTTGGTTGGAAAACAGCCTTAAGACTATGGAGTCTAGAAAGATCTAGATCTGAGCACTACACATCTAGCTGACCAAACTATTAAAAAGAATCCTGATTTTTCAGGAACAGATTAATCCAAAACATTTTATTCCACACACAGGGGATGCAAATATATTAGGTGACCAGCATTCAATTGTTCATGCCTTCTGAGAGTTGACAGTCAGCATTATTTTTTATGCCTTTGAAATTCAAGAGGTTTTAGAGAAAGATACCAGCTTAAATGCTATCAGTAGACCTCTGTACAAATGCTTCCGTGCTTTGTGAATCTCATCTAATTTTTCCTTTAATTCACTTCTGTTTGTGATTTTAATCCATCTTAATAAAATTCTTTTAAAACTATTAGCATGCAGACAGTGAATGTGACAAGACAAAAATCAGATTATGAGATTAATACTTTCAAATATCAAACTACTGAATGTCTGAAATTATTCTGAAAATCTGAGCAGCTGAAATAACCAGCTTTATTGTAAAATGTGATTCCCATACCAAACAAACAACATTGCTGATGATGTTAAAAAAAATTCTGTACCTTCAATATGAATTTGACAGTAGGAGACTTAGAGGGTTGAAGTAGTTTTCTTTCTAGAAAACAATCAAGTGTTGTCTTTTAATTTGTATTAACAATGTTTGAAAGACACTTCCTTATTCACTGAAGAATCTATATATTCATTATTTAATAAGACTTTTTGACTGATATAAAAAGGAATTTGTATAATTTGATCTTCTATCATACGGGTCTGAGGAAAAAAAAAACCAAAACATACAAAGGTAAGAATAACTTTTGCATTTGTAGTATTCTACACCTGCAGTTAGTGTGTCCTACAATGACAAATCCTAAAAGGCTTAAAAGAATCAATTAAAAAAAATACATATCTGTATGCTGTTTTCTTCAGTTGCTATTATGTTCAATAGTTTTAATAATTTTTTTAACTACAGTGAAGTTAAAGATGGATCTAGCCTTAGAAAGACTCTTATTTCTAAGCTATTTCCTACTGAGTAACTGTATGATCTCTGTGGAAGTAACAGCTTTTGTGAGCATCATTTTGGGCCGAGTATGTTTCACATTGTTCTATGAATGAGGCAAGCTAGTTTTTGAAGGAGATTATCAACTTCTAGAAAAATGACAAAAACTCTGGGATACGTTCTACGCCAGAAAGCTTCTTCTACAGAGGAAGCTTGAAATTAGGCTTTTAGTGCAGATTGAGAACTGAAAAAGCAGGAGTCATGATCTGAAGCTGTTTCTCATTGTTGAGTTCCCCTACTGTTTAGGAAAGCAGGACTTCACACTTGCTTGTAAATAAACAAAGTTGCATTAAAAACATGAGCTCCATTAACACTTTTTCCTCCAAGCTGGAAAGATGTGCAAACCTTTTAACTCTAGCTAATCACTTTGGTCAGAACACATAACAAACAAGTAATGTGTCTAACTGTAACAGAGTTATTTTTACATCAAATGTAAATATCCTCAAAGAGGAACACAATAAGGATACTCATAGCAAATGAAATAGCCCAGTGGTTATTTTAACAGTCATGTAACACCAGACTGTCATGCAATATACTTATCAAAGGATTTATATAAATTCAAGCTGAATAGATACAAGAAATCTTTCAGTAAGATGATACAAAATGCTCCTTTATATTACGCACTGTCTCCATTTTAAGTCAGCTTTTCTCTGTAGAGAAAATGTTTCTCCTGTCCAGCCAACCCAGTGAAGCCTTCCACTGTTTCGGGGGTTTTTTTGTTAGTTGTTTTTTTTGGGTTTTTTGGGGGTTTGTTTTTTTTTTTTTTTCCTTAATTCACATTTCTAAGGCTTATATAATGCAAAGCCCTACTTACTAACTCTGAAAACAACAACACAGGTTGACTTGCAACACTGCAATACCACAGAATAAATAACTGGAAAAGATGGTCAAAACCAGAAAGTTTCCTCCAGCCAGTTTGAGAGGTAAGCTTCAGTCATTCTACAGAACTAATCCCTCAGTGCAGATTTATCCAGATCCAAAGCTAAACTCTGGTATAGGGGTACGAGGTGGGGAGTGGAGGTTGATTGTTTGGTTGGGGGTTTTTTTGTGGTCAAACAGCAACTGGAGTGAACCAGGATACACTTGAAATCTAGAAAGGCAAAGAAAGAAAAGATCTTGACTAGAAGAAGACCAACGGAAGTCTGTGCCCTGGGCATAGCCAGATATCACCAAAAACTGTCAGCATATAGAGGCACTCAGCTGGTTCATTGACAGTGAATTGAACTTGGGCATGCAGGTCACAAGGGTTATAGAACTTGGCACAGAACAGAAATAATTCCTTGTGAAAAAGCAAACAGCTACTAAAAGAAGATGCAAACATTTATTGCTCTTTATATAAAGTACTCTCTAACAAGTTTAATGGAAAATGTGACACTATTGCGGTTTACGTGAATACTTACGAAAGTAATATATTTGTTTTCCAAACAAAATAAATTTACTGTGGAGATCTAACTACCGAATCTACTATGATTTATTATGTAGACAAAACTAGATACTGTTAGAAGTACAATATTTTTTCCATCAGACACAGTAAAACATAATCTACAAACCTGTTCTCATATGGAGCAATATCTACCACAGAATTCATATAAAAACGGTTTTGAGGATCAGTTCTCTGGAATTTGAGGAACGGTTTTGAACAGACAAGAAAGTAGGATGACCTTACTTTATTACACCTGTATTTCATGTATTGCATTAATTTCAGGATTTATTTTTGGTTCTTTATTAATCTTTTGGGTCAAAAAAAGACTAGTATGTAATGAAATAATACCTTTAAAAATACAAATATATTTGGCATTTGAGCAAATAAAAAGTACTTGAATTTTGCTTCAACACTACTTGATAGCATAATGGGGGTCATTTTATCTTCATATTAACAGTTCTTCAAGATTTCCCTATGGAAACTAAAAAACTTTAATTTCCCATTGCCTCATAAGACAGTCCTAAGGAAATATAATTCTCTAATGGAGTTTGTTTGGATTACTTCCGAAAGTACAGAATTGTACACTACAGAACAAAACCTGCTTTTGCAATGACCTCAGTACAGAAGGTGTCATCTCTCTCTTCCTGTTTGAACTTAAGTAATTGCTGCTCATTGGTGGGATGACAGAGGAGACAGAATAAGAGAACAGCAAGGGCTGTCAGTTAAACACTCATACAGTTCTAGGCAGGCAATGAGGCAGACAACTTATATGTGACACTAAGTCAGTGAAAAATCTGCAGATGACACAAAATTTAGTACTCCTAATCACTGTCTGTAATTTCACACAATTCAAGTTGCAAGTGGGTCAGCCATCTTTGATGCCACACCAACTACCAAGAATTATTTAAAACCACTGAGAATATCCCACTGTCAATTTACTCTTTCATCTTTTATTGTTCTAGGCTAATGAAATCGCCTAACGTCAATTAGAAAATCATGCGGCTAGTCTAATGATCTATTTTTTAGAAAATCATGATATTTTGCCTTCTCTGTTTTCCTCCATGATGTTGTCAAACTGATTTAGTTTAGGGTTAATCTCTAAGTTCTATAAAAATCACCTGCTGTAATGAATCATTCAGTTTTCAAGATTTTACTTGGGCTTCCTAGTGTGATTTTAGCCTTATAACGTGGCTAATCATTGTGTTCTTAGTTTAGGCTTGCATCAACTTTGAAAGGGATAGATCAAGAACAAATACAAATAGCAGAATCGAAATGCATGTTCTCTAATCTTAGGAAATGGGGAGTCTGTTGCAATTTTCACCCCTATAAAAGACTTCTCTTTGCCACTCTAGACTTCCTTTTACTTTCCATGGTCTGAACTGCAAATCTCCTGTTTATAAGATTTATAATATAACAGTGTTTGAAAATGTACACAGCTTTAACATTTCAAAATTATATAATTATTTAATCAGTAACTTGTATTTATTTGATCAGTAAACAAATATTAGTGGTAATTTTACATATACACACCTAACTATATATAGAGAGGGTATTATCTGCAGTATTTATCTATTTGAGGGATAACAGCTTTTAAATCACTCTGCATGAGCAATGGCCTTCTTCTTGAAGCTGAATAATATGAAAAAGATAACAACTGATGTCTTTACACACTCCTTCAAGTATGATTCCCGAAGATCGATTGAATTTTTCCATAAATATAATTTTGCAAGGCTGGTTTGTTCAGGAAATACACTCTGACCTCTAATGAACATGATCACTGATGAACAGTAATTGAGTAACATTTTCCTGCCTCCTAACACTTAACACAGAACACCGTATCAAAGACCATACAGGCAGGAAAAAGCATAGACTGTGTCATAAATGAATTTAGTTTTAAAAATATTAAACTTATTTCAGAAAATCATTAGATTGAAAAGTCAGCATCTCAAAAAACACTGCATTCAATTGTCTGCACAGAGTTAAATTCCCCCTTAGTATATCTGCACCACTGCATTCAACACTCCACTGGAA
>VZRE01000992.1:0-29536 GCA_013396775.1 Cephalopterus ornatus | reverse complement strand
GGAAGGGAAGGGAAGGGAAGGGAAGGGAAGGGAAGGGAAGGGAAGGGAGACTGTTCCAGTGGAAGGGACCTATAATGACCATATAGCCCAACTGCCTGACCAATTCAAGGCTGAACAAAAACTAAAGCATGTTGTAAAGTCATTGTCCAAATGGCAGGCATCAATCACCTCTCCTGAGTTTGAGAGTTATGCAGTTCTTTGTTTTTCCAACAGTGATGATACACTCCTGAGTTAACAGAAACAGAAAGACAATTCTATTCCACTTAGTGATAACTATAATTTGTTGCATAAACGAATTTTAACAAATGTGAACAGCAACGAGATTTTGAAACATTACTGTATTGATCTTCTTGTTCAACAAAGGACTTTTTGGAAGGGACACAACTTCCTGTTACAATAACAGAAGCCTGTATTTGAAACATGTCTTTGGTGTGCAGGAACGCAGCATTAGGGGCAAACAGTAATTTTAATGCATAGACACGTGACATAATTTTATTTCTACCTTCAATAGTTGACCAAGAAAAAAGGAAATATTACTCAGAATCAAATACCTAATATGTAACAGATATTAACCCTGGCAAGAGATATTGACTGTCTGGATACAGATTCACAGAATCACAGAATGGCTGGGGTTGGAAGGGACCTGGGCAGTCCAACGCCCTTGCCAAGGCAGGGTGTCCTAGAGCAGGTTATACAGGAACATGTCCAGGTGGGTTTGGAATGTCTCGAGAGAGGGACACTCCGTGAACTTCCTGGGCAGCCTGTTCCAGTGCTCTGCCACTCTCAACGTAAAGAAGTTCTTCCTCATGCTGAGGTGGAACTTCTTGTGTTTTCTTCAAGGCTGAAGAACTGCTGAAAGGTTTGGAATAGGAGAAAAGAGGAGAATGAAGGAATAAACGAACTTCTAATCACAGTATTTTCCGAAGAAAAAATTTCATTTTTTCTTTCTGATAGCACTCTCTAGGTACAGTTTAATAGTAGAAGAATGACACAGTTTTGGTTATTCATGAAGTGAACTAAAGCTAGTTCTAATGCCACAGTGTAACACTCCATGATTTCACATGAATATTCCTCAAGACAGACAGAACCAAAGATCAGAATTAAGTGAAAGACATAGCTAGAATACTCTTAAATATAAATAAAGTTTCAGTTATAAAAGTTAATTGAAAGTTTTAAACTTTGACTCTGAAACTTTTCTTCTACTTTCATGGCATAAAAAGTATAATGGTAAATAAATATACCTGGATTGTAAAGTTCTGCCACCTACAAAACATAGAACAGCTTTTGTTGTGCTTGGTCACATTACAGTGCATCTGTGTTCTATTCCAAACAGAAACAGATGAACTTAAAACTGAATAGTTTTCTTAAAATAACTCAGTACCTTTTTTAATTGTTTAGAGAATAAAAACAAACTGTTATAAATGCAGGTGAATAACATGCCTTGTAATACTGGTATAAGTCAATTGTACTTGCTAAAGGATATCTCTGATACATTTCCTATAGCCTGCGTTATCACCAGACATATTTCAGAGCAGAAAAAGTGTTCTGTGGGGACCTGTCTCTATTTGCATATATTAATGTTTTGCTTCATTATAAAGGAACTCTACCTACATAATGAAAAATCACGAACAGTGTATGAACAGGCAATTACACTACCCCTTGAAATTCATATAGATCCAGGAAAAGTAGAGCATGGGCAGATTATTAAAGTAATTTTCTCACTTGAGGGGAAACGACAGAAAAATTAAAGTTTAAATGCTATAATCTTCTCTCTCATGAAGAGCCAAAGTGTGGGACACATTGCTTGTTGGGGAATGAAATGAACCATATAAACTTCACTGAACTTTTCTGTAAGCACTGGGCAGTTGTTGCTATCAATTCAACTCTGCTACAAATTTTTCAATTACTAGAGGTAAGAAAGATAGAAGGTTTTTCAAGTTCCATTAGGAATGGGTAGTGTTTCTTAACATAACTTATATGAGGCTTCAAAATAAATATGTTTCACAAAACTAATGGGAGGGGATTTGAGGGAATTGACATTGATTGGAGAAGAATCCTGGTGTGAGGAATTTGGGGAGACTGAAATGGGAACTTGGATGGAGTTAACACATTTTCTCAGGATTGAGTGTGTTTCCAGTTTGTGGGAAATACATTTTCAGTGAGGCAAAAATGCCTACTTCACCCATAAGAATGATGTTTTACTTTAACAACAATTGTTCCTAATTGCTAACT
Organism: Cephalopterus ornatus; assembly: GCA_013396775.1. NCBI lineage: Eukaryota > Metazoa > Chordata > Aves > Passeriformes > Cotingidae > Cephalopterus > Cephalopterus ornatus. Next base: position 27,304 of record VZRE01000992.1, on the reverse strand, counting down.
AAAACTAACATTCCCAACAAAAGTAATATTGCCAACAAGCAACTGTAGATTTTGGAAGCTTCAAATCCCTATTCCCAGAGCCATGAATATAGTTACATTGTTTCAATTGTCTTTAAAGATTTTGTTACACAGTACACATGATATCAGGTGTGTTAGAGCTGCGGAAGCTGGAATATTGATCTCACTGGCTTACCAGGAAACTGGATAGATTTATAGTGGGAATTTGCTGTGATTTAACAGTAACATTTTGACTATGCTTCCACGAAGTTCTTTTAAGTAAAACTTTTAAATAAAGAGAGCACAGACAAAGGCAAACCATGAAATATCCACACAAAATTATTTCCTTCCCATTTAAAGACCCTTTTATAACATGAGATCATAAAGTTTTAGCTATAAAATGCCCTCCAAGAGCCAATCCTGGTAGTGTCAGAGGTCCTGCATAATGGAATGAAGTGTCAATGGAATCGAATCTGTCCTTTAGGAATATCACAAGGGGCAGCTTCAGTCCAGATGCAAATAAATTGCACATACAAAGGACCAGATTTTACATCTATTGTGAAAGCCACGTAAAGCAAGGCTGTGTAAAAAAACAATGAAATAGCCAGATTACTGCAGATCTCAAACAGCACAGTCCTCAACAGCTCAACATCTCAGCAAAACATTTGAAACAGCCCCTGCTGCTGGTGCCCTACATTCATCAAGTTGAAGCTCTGCCTCTCCTTGACCTGACAGAGCACCCATTTTCTCTAAAAGAATAACCTGATAAGAAAAAATAAATAAAAATAACTAACTTCAAGATTTTCATAATGACTCTTCATGCTTACTGTATTCAAATGAGGCTGCTTTCATAGGATGCTCAAAGTTTATAGTCGTTCCTGTACACAAGATATTCAACCATTGACCAAAAATACTGTTAGGCTAATGATGCTTAGTTGATGATGACTTTTATTGATACAGAAATCTGTTCAATCTTCTCCCAGGAAGCTTTAATCCAGATTAGAAATTACATTCAGAAGCAGAGTTAAAGAAATAAAAAATGATTTAGAAATTTACATGAAAGTATTCTCCAAAATGTCACATTCTTCCTGGGTAATTATTTGTGTTTCCTAGACCAAAAAGTTTACCAGAGGAAAAAATGTGATCTGGAGTCTGAATTTCATCAGTTTTCGTATCTCATCGATCACCACCCCTCAATAATACAATCTTTTCAAAACATGTTATTCAATTTTTTTGTTTTGTTTGTCTGGTCCCTGTTGCTGTAACTGAAGCCAGGTAACCAAATTAAAAATATTTTTGTCACTAGTGTCAGATATGATTCAAATGCCACAATAGAAATAGATCTACCAAATAAGGAGGTGAGACTTTTATATAATCATTTCTTAGAGTTATTTTATTTTGATGCCATTAAGAGTTATTCCTACTTTATATGAAAGATATTTTGAGACAGTAAAAATACATAGCCTAGGTAATTTATTGGAAAATGACTAAACAAAATATATTTATATTTCTACACACACACACATATTTATTATACGTATAAATGTATATATAAATCCTCTCCCTTTGGCAGAGGCAATGTCTCAGATGAGTAAGTAATTTTCTCACTAATCACTAGCTTTATGTAAATATATTGTCAGTATTTATCAACAATGTCAAAGACTACTTTAAAAAAAAATTATTAGATATTGATAAATGAAAACTTCCTGAGGCTTCAAACAAATATTTTTTATAATTCATTTGAGAAATTCTATGAGATTTAATGTAAACACTTGTTTCACTGAACATTTTAATGATACAAATAATGATATAATGATCAGAATATAACTAGCATACATTCATTATGTTGGCTGAGAGTAAAGCAGTAAATTCTTGAGTAGAATAACTCTGTATTAAACTTAGACCTATTCCACTTAAATATTAAAATAAAAGATTTATAGGTCGAAAGTCATCCTTATACCTGTTCCTAGAAAACATCAGATCACTTTCATCCTCAGCTCCTTTCGTCTGGGTGGGCTTTTGCCAGGAATCTATTTCTACTTTCTTTTTCTTCTTTCCTTTATAAAATACAGTTTTAAATCTCCTATTTCCTACAAACTCATTTTCTCAATTTCTACTAGTCCATTTTTACTCTCCAGGATCTTTCCTGTACAACTTCTCTACTCTTCTCCCCAAATATTAACCTCATGTACTGTTACTTTCTCCGTTCAAACAAAAAATGGAATGCAGAAACACAAAGCAATATGCATTGTCGTACCACTTGTAAGCCATCATACATTCTTAAACCCAGGCCTATAACCCTGTTGCAGGTTCACACCTTCAAATTAATTAACGTACCTCACTCAAATAATTCTAAAGAAGCAAGCACATTAACTAATCCTCTTGTTACCTATTACTCTGCTATTAAAATATTTCCTTCACTTGCATTTCAATCCATTTGATAGTTTTCCTCTTTTCAGAAATTATTCCACAAACTTTTTTTCTACCTATGTCAGGATGGCAACTTCAGCTGAGATTTCCAGCTTTCACAATTAAAGTATGGTATGTAAATTTTTCTACAAAATAAATTTTTAAATTACCCCCAGAAAACCCATGGAATATCAGTAGAATGTTAAATAGGCTGTTCATATTATATCATATCAATTATGGAACGTCCAACCAGTTCCATGTGAATTTCACGATTGTTGATTTTTAAAAGAAAAAAGAAGACTTAGAAAAGGACAAATGCTTTAGAGTCAAAAGCCAAAATTAGGAGACTTGTTTGGTGGTTTTTATTTGTTTGTCTTTTTGCATTTTAAAACTGAGACATCCAATTTCTGTTGATCCACCACAGATGTGTTTTCTCAGTGAATGTATTTCTAAGAAAGCCTCTTGCGTTTTTCCGTAGTCTAGGAATGTAATGCCCAATTATGCAATGTTGTTATACATCTTCAATGACTTAACTCTTTTACCCAGTGTATCTAATGAAACACTGTGCTGTAATGTTCAGCCTGAAATACATAGACATTAATCTTACTCACTTCAGTAAAACTTCTTTTTCTTTAGGAACTTGTTAATTCAATCCAAATATATTGTGGCAAAAAAAAAACCAACAAACCAAAGAGTACATGTGTTACTGAAGACAACTGTAAGTTTATTATATTGGATTTGGATACATAATTAAGAAAGACGAGACATCAAGGTTAAGAAAAAAAATATCCCTGTTTTCTACTGAATTCTCATATTGGGAGTTTATGATAATTTTTCCCCACAGTAAAATACACTTAAATCTTCTAATTTAGTTGGGTATCTGAACAATAGTGCCTAGTAATTTCTTTCCTAAATGTCTTCCAACATCTAAAATTTGTATTCAGGTCTCCTGAATAAAAACTTGGTTTGTTTCCTTTTTTGGGGGCCGTAAAGATACATGTCACTGTTGCTTATTGCTATAGTTTGATCTGTCAAACAAAATATGCAAAAATATATTGACATTGCTGGTGCTTTCCAATACTTTACAGATAAGGCTAAGATTAATATTTGATATAATAAACATAAACACAAGCTCCAAACATCTTAAAATAAACTTTTAAATAGAAAGTAATCAGAATATAAAAGTCCCATCAGTTTATTAGGTAGATACTGATTAAAGCAGTGACTGCAAGTCAAATACACTTTTTTAATAAAAGAGGTACTTCAGCCTAGATTGCTTTGTGTCTTATTCAAATTCAATATGCAACTCTAAGAAAAGAAACAGCCATCCATGATGGTTTGATCACAGACCACAAAGAATTCATCTGTTTATTTTGACTTAAAAGTATTATTGGAGAATTTTTCACTGACAAGGCTGATATAGATAGTAAACAATGGTCTGCATTCATTACTGCAGGAAAGATATCTATGAGATCAAAGTTAAAAACTAATAAATTGCTTTTTTATTGCTTAATGCAGCAGTTGAGAGTAATATGAGGTTACAGAGCCATAGTTTTACTATTGGCATGTTTCAGGTCTTTCTCAGAAATAAAAACACAAAATCCACATACCCTAATATATATGCTGTTCTTTTTCCCAAAAGAATAAAGATACTAGGCATGCCTTGATCCATGATTCCACGGGCAATAACAAAGACATAATAAAAACAGGTGCTAAAGAAAATCATTACTTGGGAAAGATTACAAGAAGTTATACCAAAGTGAAAACTATGGTAGGAATTGTGTAAAGACACGGTTTCCAATAGAAGCTCGTTTTGTCTGCATGGCAAAGGACTATTCCAATTCACATTTAAATACATTGCAGGAGGTCCAGCAATTTAATCTGCTCAACTCATAATGGACTTTCATATGATTTTCAGAAAAAGGGACATCCTTCTCCTATTCAATTTCCTTAAAAATTCTATAAAATGGACAGGACAAAATCTTAATAATAACACGTGTCCTGCTCATTATTGAAATAACTGAATTAACACCTGACCTGAAATGCAATGAGTGTTACTAAATGAGCAAAACAGGCTCACTAGGGATCTGTGTCTAAGCAGTAAACAGAAGGTCAGAATTTAGAAAACATGGAATAGAACGAAAAACACAGAAAAAATTTAATGAAAATCACCTGCAATACTGTAGGAACTAACGATCACTTGCCTTCAAAAGAAACTTTTGAATTAAGGATTAATAAGAGTGAAACAGTGAGATCAGTTAAGGATTTAGAAAAAAAAATGTGAGGAACTGACAAACTGATTGATTATTTCAAAATGGTGATGAATAAAAATTATTATACTGGAAGTATATGAAATAATGAATGGTATATGTGACATCGATTGGGAGCTTCTGTTTTTCCTGTTGCAAAGAACAGCAGGGCAGTCAGTGAAATGAAGAAAAAATTAAAAATAGTAAAGATTTATAAATGCACAGTTAATGCACAGAACTCAGAAAATAATGTTCCAAAACATTATTTTTGTAATAATGTAAGGGAGATTCAAATGACTGAATAATCATTAGACTATATTATTGGCTGTTAACATTTTAACAATATAACATTTTAACAATACAACATCATAATACAACAAAAGACAAAAGTCAATCCTTTAAAAAGTATGTCAGAAAGTTAGGAGCACGGGATACTCTGTGCTTTGGAGTTTTGGTCAATTTGCAACTACAAGAAGAAATTTTGAAATAATTCTGCATTTCTGCACTTCGGTTTCCCTTTCTTCGCACCAGTTCTGACTCAACCAGAACTCAGAATATGGCAGATCCAGGCTGGCCTTCCTTTGATCCAGTTTCAGTATTTAATAGCTGTGGTACAGAAGTACTGCTACAGTATGGATGAGGAATTTGACAAAGGAACAATGCTTCAGGTAAGCTTATAGTGAGTCTTTGCTTTTCGTGTATTCTTCAAGGTACTCAGGGGAAAAAAAAAGCTGACCTGAGGAGTTATACAAACTGTAGATGGTTGTCACTTAGAACCTTATAACTTCTCATTTAAAAATTCAATATGATCACTTATAACATCAACAATTACTACCAGGAAGGAAAACATATATTCAATAAACAAAAAGCCAATCATTGCTCAGGAATGAACTTTGGTAGCAATTATGAGCTAAATGCCATCTTGTGCTGGTAAAGACCAACATTTTTCTTTGAGTACAGGAAATTATCAATTGCACCTTCTCAGGAAAAAAGGTTCAGGTTTTGCCCACTATACCTGTGTATTGGGTCTGGCTGAGCTGGAGTTCATTTCCACACAGTAGCCCTCACAGTGCTGTACTTTGCATTGGCAGCCAGAAGGGTGTTGGTAACACACTGGTGTTTTGGCTACTGCTGAGCACAGCATCAGCACTGTAACATTACTTCCTCAATTGAGGGCAAGATCCTGGGAGGAGACCTGAGTAAGCCAGCTGACCCAAACTGACAGAAGGGATATTCCAGACCATAGGATGTTAGCTCAGATATAAAAGCTGAGGCAAGGAGCAGGAAGGCAGGCATTCATTGTCTCCAGTGGCTGCCTGCTGAGGAACCATTACACGTGCTGAAGCCCTGCTTCTCGGGAGTGGCCAGACATTGCACTCATGGGAAGTAGAGAATAAACCATGTTATTTTTCACCTCGCTTTTGCATGGGCAAGCTTCCACCTGGCTTCTGTTTTAACAAACTGCCTTATCCATACCCACAAGTTGTTTTTTCTATCTTACTCTCTCCCTTGTCCAGCTGGAGAGTGATAGAGGGTGGGCACCTGGTGTCCAGCCACGGTCAACCCACCATAACCTGGTGTAGTCCTGAAATGTGTAAAAGTAGAATATTTCAATAATTTGAAATATAAAGTACTTACTAATAGCTGAAATGAAAGGAGTGCAAGGGTTTATATATTATACAACTACTGAATATGAACTGTTCATTACTTAAAAAAAATATACAACTAAGAAAATAAAAACAGTAGTATTAAAAGATCTAACATTTAGAACTATGAAAGACCAAACTCAACATTGAAAAATACATTAATAACAATGTGGCAGTAAAATAACTCAAGGAGTAAAAATTTAGACTAAAAATATCCTAAATTAGATGTCAGCTGCCTGGTAATCAGTGATAAAAAATAAGTTTTTAGTTTTATTATCACCTGTTAAAGACAGTTCACATAGATATGGACTGCTACACTTTAACACTAGTTGAAAGTACAAACTGGCAACAAAAATTTAGCCTATGTACTCATCTCTCCATTCTTTCAGTACAGTCAGAACTATCAGTCACTTTCAGAAAGTGTGATTTTTGCATGAATCTCCTTTACCATTATATGAAAAGAATACATGTCTCATTAGTGAGTTTTAACAGTTTTAAAGTTAATTTATCTCTTAATTTTTCCATTTTTCTCCTTAAAATTTGTATTGTCTCTTAGACCATAGAGGTAAGCAAACTCCAATTTTGCCTCCAATATGTTTCTTCTGTACAAGCTGAGTGTTTATGTAGATTTTATATATATATATATATATACACACACATACACACATATATATGTGTATCTATGTGTGTATTCTGATGAGACATGCTAATCTACTTTTCAAGAATCTCTGTGCCATCACAGATGGATCAAAAAGTTTAATAACAATACAGTAGAATGAAAACCTGCCATGCAGAACAAAGGAGGACAAAGGAGCTGGACAAATCCTTCAAAGCACGTCAACCTCTCCAAAGTCAAGCAAGCATGGCAGAAGGACAGCAAAGATGAATGTAAAATTCCTGGCTGATCTCAAACATTGAAAGGAAGTACACAGAAGATGGAAACAAAGATGGACTATCCATGATGAATACAGAGCATGCAGACTTGGAGTCAGGAAAATCAAATCTGGTTTCACCTGGAGTCAAAATTAGTGATAAGTTTGAGGGGTAACAAGAAGCGCTTGAAAAAGTATTTTTCCTGGCAAAAGGAAAACTCAGGAAAATATACAGCAAACATCCAGTAGGACAGGCAAATGAGTGACAAAGGACATAGTGTAGCCAGCAGGTCAAAGAAGTAATTCCTCCCCTCTATTCTGTACTTCAAGGACCAGTCCAGGATGCAGTGTCCATTTTTAGGACACCCTCTACAAGAAACACTGATACCCCACAGAAGGCCATCAGATGGTCAGGGGGCTGAGACACATGACATGTAAAGACAGGCTAAGAGAACACGTGTTCAGCCTTAGGAAATCTTCTTTGCTATCTTCACCTACATAAATGCAAGCAAAGAAAGACTCCTCTCTAAGGACAATAGGACAAGAGTCAATGGACACAAGTTATGACATGGAAAATTTGAACTGGAGATAAGGAAAAAAAAATCAATGTGATGACAGTGAAATATTGGAATAAGTTGTCCATGGAGGTTATAGAATCTCCATACAGGGAGATTATAAAAGAACTCACTTGGGCACAGCTCTGAGTAACCTGACTCAAGTTGTTCCTGTGTGGGGATTTGGACCAATTGAGCTTTAGAGGTCACTTCCAATCATAAAGCATAGTTTATTTTTAAAATAACCCAGTAAGAGTAGTAGAAGTTCACTTTATCTTGTATCAGCCTTTATTTCAGCACTGTAAGAGAAAAAGAACCCTTTCTAGTGCCTACCTCCTCACAGAATACAGAGCTGCCTCCTAGCTTGCTGCTAACATCCCAGTGAGAAATTGTTATAAAAACTGTTTATGTAAAAATGAAATCATATTTTATATCCCGTTTTCCTTAGTCATATAATTATAGGGAATATAGAAAATTCTAATTCAAATTTTCAACCATTTCTTCCATGAAATATTGCAAAGAATTTAGGATGCTAATGACAGAGAATTTTCTTTTCAAAACTTTTAACCACCATGCCTTTTCTCAAAAACATATTGTTTCAGTAGTTTCTAATTCCTAAATTTGCCTGTAGTGGTGACTAGTAGTCATCTACACTACTGGTACTTTAGAATAAAAGTTAAGTTCAACTCTAAAATTCCAGACAAAGTATTCTATTTACTAAAATCTTTTCATAACCATTGAAGTCACACTATTTTTACATCTAAGGCAATACAATAACTGTTTCATTAATATGGTACAAGTCCTAATATTAAAGTTAAAGATATCATTTTTTTTCCTGAGATCATACTTTCCCCTCATGTAAAAAGAATGTTTAAAATAATAAACAAATACAGAGAGATTAAAATTACAGCAGAACTTTGGACAACATGGAAGATGCAGTAGGAAGAATAAAAGTTATTCACAAGCTCATGAAGCTCCTGCACATTAAGCAACCATGCTTATTCAAAGGAATAAAGCAGAATAGAAACACAGAGCAGTGGGTTTTTTCCTTTCTTTATTTGTTGATTTTGCTAGGGGAAGCTCTTCAGAAGCACTAGAGATTATAAGTACTGAACTTGGAAATGTTTGTCTCTGCTTGATACTTACATTCTTCCAAATTAATGGGTGGGATGAGTGGGAGATTAAAAAATAAATACCATGGAAATGTGGCAGAAGGAAGAAAATCAGTGAGAAGTATTATAAAATTATAGCTGGCTCCTGCTGTTGGAGGACTTCTGTTAGACATTAAAGGAAAAAACAAAATGAAGCAAATGTTAACCGTAAGATGATATACCAGAAGTTCTAAAGATTTAAATGCTACATTTAATAATAATTTGTTTCTACAGAAGCTACTTGTAACAATTCATCTAAAGAAACTATAACTATGAAATTTCTGTATCACCTACTGTAGGGTGCATCCTATCAGTCAAGCTGATGCTGATAGCAACAGAACAGAACATGACAGATGTGACAGCACTTGAACTGGTAGAATGGATCATAAAATTAATGGATTCATAGATGAATGTGATTTACTCAGAAGAGTCAAAGAAATCTCAAAAGCCATATAGAAGCCATCAACTACAAGAAAGAGTCTATCTTTGTATTACTATTTCTAGAAACCTGCAATGAAACAATGTATTCATACCCGGGAGACCCTAGTGTAATATCTCTGGAGTGAAGAGATACAGAAGAGACAGAGGTGTGATTCTGGGGGTGATTCTGAATGGGATTGTATCTTATTTCATGTGACAAAGGTCTATGTTAGTGCATTAATTAGAAGTGTGCTTTCGAAGCAAATTTCCTGATCATCCTCACTAATATCATAAAGTGAGCTTGGAATGCTCGAATTGGATTAATTTTAGATAAAGCTAAATCAAAAGATGTGGTCCAAGAGTTAACTTAGATTTTTCCACGTGATGATGGGTCCTCAATACACAAAATCAAACCACAGATACTCAGAAATATATCTCCCATAACCCATATGGTATGGATGTGGAATTATCATGGCTAACTCTTTTGTAGACCTGTTTCTATTGCACCTTACTGTTTGCTAAGGTGGTGATACCTTGAGTTTGTCCTAGGGAATGTTTCCTCTTTCTGCATTGTCTACAGAAGATGCTTCCAAAAGATATTTGGTTAAGTTAGGTGTCTGAAACTGCAGATATGCATAGAGCACCAAATTCATCAAAGTATTCTTACGGAGAATAAAGAGCAACAAGATAACAGGGGAAGTCCTGTAATATATCAGTAAGTTGTTGAAGCACAGGAATGATGGATAGAACTGGGCTTTCAGTTTCTGTAAAGGGTAATCAAATGATAGTTTAAATTCATTATTGGTAAATGCAGAGTAACACATATCAGGAAAAACAAGATACGATCCTAATTATACAATCCTGAGTACACTTCTCAGGAAAGAGATCTTGAAGCCCCTGCAGACAGTTACCTGAAAATGTAGGAACAGTGTTTGGCAACAGTCAGAAAGGCAAATAGAATGGTTGCAATTATTAGTAAACAGTCATTAATGGTCATAAAGCTTCATTACATCAGATGACAAATCCATGACGCTTGGCTACTGCAAAATTTTGTACTTATATGACTTAAAAGAGTGTGTAAAAGAAATTCAGAAGATAAACAAAAGGGCAGCATGGATTATCTGAGATATAGAATATTTTTTCATAGTGGAAAGACCTAAGCAGGCTAGGACCGTCCTGTTTAGATAAAGAGATGATTGAGCAGCATTCATCAGAGGCCATGAACAGTAGAGGTATGAATCAATAACAGTACTTCCAACTTTTTTCTCATAATACAGGAGAAAATAATCAGATACAATTTAAGAATCAAGAAAGAATTTTTTTTTCATACAATGCATAAAGAAATAGCAGTGTTTATTAACAAAGTATATTGTGGAGATCAATTAATACTCTTAAAGGGATTATGATAGCTCTATCCAGTTTTCCTAAATGCCAAAAATTTTATTCAACATCCTGATTAGGAAGCTGTTAGTTCCACTGATAGTTGGAAATTGGAAGGAGATACTGGAGAATAAGATGAAATATTTACCCTGTTGATCACACTTTCCCTAACTGTTGCATCACAACCACCTTGAAATGACACAAACAGACCTTTGCTGTTGTGAACAATAAGGTTTTTAAAATTTTCTTGTGCCCTGAATTCAAGGGCGAATATCATAATAGGAATTTAAAATCTACTTCGGGTGACAACTATGACTCTGTTCTCATTCAAGGCTGAGATTGTGCTTATTAAAACGAATGGGAGCCTTTTTATCAACTTCAATGAAAGGTCTGAAATTCAGTTTGAAGTGACATGTATAATTGTCAGTCAAATATATGAACTGAACATGAAAAATTAAAAACAGAAGGTCAATTCTTTTTCCATATAATTTAGTAGTAGAAATAAACCATGTATTACCCCTGCAACTAGGCAAATGACATATATTTACAAGTCAAAGTAACTTGAGAGATACAATATACCAAAAAGTGAATATTGAAACAGGCTATCGAGAAAATTTATTTACTCTTTTCCTAACCGAAAACACAAACATTACTTCATTATCATGCACTCTGAACTAATAACAAAATTAAGGAAAAAATTATCAGAGAAGAAATGATGAAAAAATATTAGAGAAATTAATGATGTTAGAATACTGAATTGACTGCAAAATTCATTTACAGTAATATTTAATACACAGGGTTTTTTTAATTTCTAGAAAAAAGCTTGTCAGAATTTTCTCACGGGTAGAAGTATGATTGGAAACTGTTTTAACCATCACAAAAATCCCTAATTTGAGACAAATAAAGCCTATTCTGTAAGACTTTTCAAAGAAAATGCAACATTGCTTAAGGTGAAAACTTAGGTATGGCACTAAAATGTCTCTTCTTTGGTACTGAACTATTACATGTTCGCTCACTGCAATATGAAGCAAGTCTTATTTCACACAGCCATATTTATCACAGGAAGGCATTAGAAGCATCCCTACAATGCTCAGTCTCATTTCAAGAGGGTTTTTTTTTGCACTGCTAACTTTCTAAAGGCAGTAAATAGGTTTGTGTATTATGAACAGTAGACACTGCTGGCTTCTTCCAACTACTGCAGCCTAGTACTTTTTAAAATATGTTCTCCTGTCATATATATACTCCTTGACTATTTTAAATCTCATGAAAAGCATTCTGGTCTCCTAGGTTTCCACTAAAGAACGCATATTTTAAAATGAATTATATAGACGTTACAAAATTAATCACGTACACATGATTTTGCAGTGTCCTTTTAGAACAGTATCATTCTCTATGTTATGGCCATTATTATAATGGAAATTATTTTAATCTATTGGTTTAATATCTGAACACACTATCAGGCTTGTACTAAAAACTTTTTCCAAGTTGCATGGAAAGTGTTCTGTAGCTACTTCTGCAAAATTATTTTAAAAGTGAAATGCAACAGTATTTTCCTAGTAGAGATCTGCTTTCTTCTTCTCACTCCCTAGTCAAGAAGACCCACTTCCATTTGAAAAGTTAATTCTTATGGCAAGATTTTCTCAGAAGTTTCAATAAGAGATATTGAGCAGAATGGAGAAAAACACCCAACCACAATAGGATATTAACTATAAAAGCAGTTTTGTGATTTAAAATTATTTCATTAAAATGTTCTTAGCAAAGTGATATACAGTTCTGCATTTGATTGCAATGTATTACTTTAGCTTCTAAACTATACAGTAGTAATCACTAAGATATTATTTACTGTCATGTGACAGTTCCAGGTAATCACTAAGAATATTTTAAAACTATCTTAAAGAGGGTAATTAAGCCATGCCTGTGTGCTTTTACATGGCAGTATTGATTCTGACAACCACTTTGGCACAACTTGGTAACATATATATCAGTTGTTCAATTAAAATCTATTAATATAAAATGTAAAGGATAAACAAAGTCCTTTTTAGCAAAAGGATACAGATTTAGCTGTTCTGATTATTTTATAACCCTAAATTGATTGTTTATGACATTCCAACATAAATTTTATTACAAATTATTATCAATTAATGGAACACACATCAAGTTTAAATACTAAAAAGATTATAAAATAATCACATGTCCAAGTATTTGGAGAACTTAGCTTTCCTACTTTGTTCCTGTCCTAACTCAAATTTTTGGAGACATATATAAGTGATACACTGCTAAATTTAAAAAAAAGTTCATAATTCCACAATAAAAATAAATATTAGTAAGTGACATTCCATTCTGTAGTTCTCACCTGTCCAGTAAAACATAACCTCTTCTATTTTCACTTTGTCTAGTTAAGTGAAAAATATTTTCTAAAACAAAACTGTGTGGAAGCTTAGATTTTTATTTTATTTTTAATGAGTTGCTATCAAATGCAACATTTTTGTACCAGTAAATAGTTACTGACATATGTCAGTCCTGGAATCTTCCAGAAATTATAATTTATAATGTAGGTATATTGTCACCAAAAAAATTAACGGAAGTTTATATACAGTAAGTACTGAATACATTGTTATTGTTGTGTAATTTTGAAAAATTTACATCAGCAAAATCAGGAATTGTGATATGACCTTACTCTGCAACCACCATATTAATATTTTATTGTTTTTAAAATTTGTTTCAAGAATATCGCTAAAGAGCCTGTAAATCTGTAAACGTAGTTGGAGTAGAATGATTTTTGCCACACCTTGTAGACCACTGGGTAAAGCTGGACATTATCAAAGAAAATTCTAATTCTCAATAAATCTACAGAATAAAACTAGTGACATTAATTCCAAGTATCTGTCTTGTTGTAGCTTGCTTCATGATGGCAAAATCCACTCATGACTATAAATATCTTTCCATGTTACAAGCAGAGGTCAAACTTCTGGAGAAAAATCAGCCTGATAACTTGCTGTTAGTTATAAAAATTCTGAGTGCTTCAAAATAAATAAACAATTAAAGAAATAAAATAAGAGAAAAATTATTTCTAGTCAAAAAGCTTTTTGTTTTGCACTCCTACTGTCAGTAACAGAAACTCTGAAGAACTGAATTAAAAAAAAGAGTAAATAAGAAGTAAATGTTTATTTGAAATAACAATAATAACTGAATATAATAATACTTATTTGAAATAATAATACTTATGGAGACATATACAAAATAATTTATCATCTACAGGAATTTGTTATCTCCAGGAGTTACAATTTTGACATACAATTCTTCCATAAATCTATCAAGTGATTGCTGCCATGTAATTTGGAAGATTATTCCAGATTTTCACTCCTGACTAAATTTCTAGTCACAATTCATAACCATGCACTTATTCTGAGTAGCCATATTTCCTTCTCAAGTTCTGTTTGGCTCATCTACATACATCACCCTCCTTAAATATCTCTCTGTACAACTGATATTTCATTCTCCTAGTCATCCTCGGAGTTTCTATACTTGTTTAAATTAATCTTTCTGGAAAACGGGTAGCTAGATCTACAGAATACAAAAATCAGGTCTCTCCTAAATGCATTAATGCATTGCAAAATTGCATTAGATTTCCATCACACCGGTATCCCATGGCCATCTTCCAGTCAACTGACACTATCAGAATTTTTTTATCTTTTTATTTAAGTTTTATATAAGTTAAGTACAAACTCCCGCTGACATCACTGAGAAAAAAAAATCCTCAAGAATCAGGTTAATATCACTACGAGTAACTTTTAGTACTACTCTCTATAAGTTTTTCATATTAAGTTCCAATGAATTTCTTACATTGCAGCTGAGAAACCTGCCTAACTTTTCTCTGTTTTTTTGCATTAGCAACACCTTCCAACTTTGTAACACTATTACTCTCACTAAGACTTGCAGATACCTCTAGAAAAAGGAAACAAAAGTATAATAGGTCCCAGCAAAACCAAAAAAGAAGGCATTGGTATTGTGATTAGACCAAAATGAAGAGTAAAAAATAATGTTACTGCAACAGTAAGAAAATAATTACGAAGGAAATGGTTGGCAACATCAAAGATGTAATGACTAGTTTAATTCATTACCTGTAGAATATCTTTCACATGCTGCGTTCCAAGAATAATACACACTAACCTACGGAGATTTAGGGTCCCTTATTCCTTCTACCCTAAGTGTCATTAAGATAAGCAGATAACAAACTGATAGTGCTCCCTGATTCATAAGTGGTTCTGTCACTGAAGAGCACAGGGTACTGTTCTAACTTCAGTATGTTTTTCAGGATACTT
The DNA here is from genome assembly GCA_013396775.1 of Cephalopterus ornatus. Taxonomy (NCBI): domain Eukaryota; kingdom Metazoa; phylum Chordata; class Aves; order Passeriformes; family Cotingidae; genus Cephalopterus; species Cephalopterus ornatus. Next base: position 12,304 of record VZRE01000992.1, on the reverse strand, counting down.
TGTCAATTAAGTGCCTCCTGTTCAAAAAATTAAATATCCCAGCGGATTCTTGTGGGAATAAACTGTCAGAGATGTCATGAGAACAGTTGAATTTTGTATATCCCAAATGTTTCTGACAAGCAGAATAAATTAACTAAGTCAGAGTGCCTAGTTAAAGCATCTGTAGATTTTTTTTCTGGGATCTAGTTTGTGTCTGAAGTAACCTCATTTAGCAGAATATGCTTCACTTTTGTGTTACAGTAACTCAGTGAGGAATACAAAAAGTCATTGTAAAGTTATTTACTAGAGAAACTCTCTAAACTACTCCTAGATTTCATAGAGGATATAACCAAATGCAGGGAGACAACAAGCTGAAATCTGGAACATTCTGTAATACACTGATACAGTGTTGGCGAAATAAAACCAGATTTTCTTTATGCTTACCTCGAGTAACATCTTACACAAGTTTATTTGCTAAATTAATTTATTGATAAGATAAAGAGCTATTTGGATTGCCCCACTATAGCTCAATGAAAAAACATTACCCTAAGAAAATAAAGGGTCTATAGGTAATATGTAGGTCATCAAAAGTGAATGCAAATTAAACTTTTATATTGCACCATACCACTATGTATTCTATAAATGTTTCATACTTTAAATAAGTCCTAATTATAGACTAGTAATGCAAATACACTAGTCTTTATTATCTCTCCAATTACAACAGTCTTTAGGAGCAATGACATCTTTAAAAAAATTTAATGATCTTCTAAAAACTAAGCCAAATACATTTAAAATACTTTTTGTATATGTTTTTATTATAAATTTCACAATCCAGCAGGGCTAAAAATATTTTAATCCATTGGAATACAGCAGATAGATACCTGTGGCTATCTAAGAGCAGAAAACCCTTATTCCTACCTGCCTCAATGAGCTGTGCACCGCTGGACTTTCTGATGTAGGGACTATTGTTTCCTATCTTGGTGAAGATATTCTATCAGTGAAGGATAGAGATTCCTTTCACAGAGAGAAAAGGTTTAAACACTCCTCTCATTCCTACTCCTGTATTTTTATCAAAATAAGTAGTAGTGATTTGAAGATACAGAGAAGGAGAGACAAAAGCAACTGGTCTCACCAGTGGGTAAATTTACAGATGAGGTTACTGTACGTGTATTCCATGCAGAATTTTTCATATGATTTTCAAGTTAAAATTGTCATATTCAAGAAAGTTTCTCATTTATATTACATCAAATGAGAAACTGCAGCTAAGCAAAGTGATTACTTCCACTTTTTGTGCATATAACTGAGCTATGAATTGGGTTATCTAATTAATTTTAAGATATCTAAGTGTTTGGCAAATGGCCTAGATGGCTTTAATTTGATGGACTACCAGAAAATCTAAGGGAAAGGCTTTCCATACAAAAGCATAAGTATTTAAGACATATTGGATGCAATCAAAGGAGGTAAAAAGCTTTTGAAGGACACTCCCTGGCCAATTTTGTTAATGGAGGGAACTGAAGTAAAGGTATTAAGTACAATCAAGGCCTAACACAGACATAATTTCAAGAGATGACTGAAAAAATCTAGCTGTTTGACCCACACAGTGAGGTCTCACTTCCTCTCTCTCTCTCCATCTCCGTGCCTGGATTTGCTCTATCTTTTTGTCCTTCTGCATGCTCTGGTCCTGACCCCTTGCTGATCAATTCAGCTCTCCAAACCAGCAGAATATTAAATTCACTGCTGGTTTAGTGAGCAACACTATCTCAGATTTGGCTGAGCAGTTGGACTTACCCATGGGAAACTGCAGAAGACAGCAGGGACAAATTACCATTTTGGCAGCAGCAAGCTATTTTACTGGCTCGATCATTAAATGAAGCACTATGGATCATGCCTTATCCAGAAAAGTCTACAGGTCTGGGCCTGGTTGAAAGTAGTGGTTCCATGAACCTTAACAACAGGTTTGTGCACAGTCAGATCATACATAATTCATAATATGACAGAATCCCTACCAGATTAGTTAAAGGGCACACCAAAAAGTTCGTATTTGTTGCCACCAAGACACCCCCACAGCCAAACCACACAATGAAGATTATTGTATTTTAAGACAAATTATAATGAAAGATGTACAGCAAGATGGGCAACACATCATTTTGTGGTATAAAGGTGACAGAAGAATCAAAGATTATTTAGCACTTCAAATATAAGTTTTATAATTTCTAATACAGATCTCACAAAATAACACTGCTTAAAAATGATATATCCAGTTAAAACCTGATCCTGTGCATCAACCTCATCAACATTTGTGGCAAGGAAGAGACATTTTGTATACTAAAAGATCTTTCTAACAAAAAAGGGCCTTTGGACAAGGTGCTGACTTGTCTAAATGACAGAAAAAGACCCAATAAAATAGAGAAGACATACATACAAACATCAGTGGTGCGAAACAATTGCTATTTACTTCATGGTTTGTGTTTTTTCATATGGCAGTTCAATGTATTCTGAAGATTTCCTGAGTACATAATACCTTCATGCTTAAAGCATGTCTATGTCAAAGCACTGAAGTTAAATATACAGGTGATCCTTTCACACTAACTGAATCTACAAGAAAAAATAGTTCCTCAAATGTTCCCTTAAGTATTGGAGCCAGGTTATTATCTTCAATATGGTACTTATTTATGGACAAATTAATCTAAGGATTTTTTTGCTATGAAAATATCAGATCATGTAACAAAATGTTCAACATGAAATTTGGAATGAATATTAATAGACAAAGAAAAACTGCCCTTCCCTCAAAGTTTCATTGCTAAAAGATTAGCCTTCATTTGACTCTATGTATATGCTCCTAATACTTCTTTTTTTAAAAAAAAGGTAATAAAAAATGTATGCCTTTCTAGTAATTTATTTACATTAGCCTGAGAACAACTTTAAAGGCAGATTTAAGATCTGCAGTATTTGGAGGAGATGTCAAAATTCCCATTTAATTCAATAAAATTAAGTTTGGGAATGAGGTCAACAATACTATGACAACTTACAGAAGGTTCATCGCTTTTCTAAATGTAAATAATGGCACCGCTAGCAAGGCAAACAACAGCGTGTTTATTTTTCTACTGTTCCATCTACTTGCCTAAAAAACAGGTTGCAACATGATCATCACAAAGGGAAAGTCAGGATATTTTGAAACAGTCGCGTTTTATCCAGTGAAAGTATGAGCAAAAAGGAAGCATTCTTACTCCTTAGACTAAGTCTATTAAAAGAATGCTAAAGAGAACTGAGCATGCAGATCATCCGGAGAATTCAGAACTTAAAGTGATTAATTAGACCTTATTTTGTCTCTAGCAGATTTACGGAGCTTTTTTCAAGTTAGACCCATTGTTTGTAATTACCAAAATCACACCTCCATTGGCTGGTCTGAGTTGCTTCATGCATGAACAGCAATCTGATTGAGCACTCTTGTTAGGATTCCATTCGTCATTGTAATTAGCCATAATCATAGCCTTCCTGGGTGCATGAGAATGTGCAAACGACCGATTCACAACCCCAACCTATTTGAATATGAATCTTCTCAGTGAGTAGCAATAAAATAGTGGAAACAAAGCAGTTTCTCTAGGGAATTTTGTAAAGCATCCCTGTCTCTGATTCTCCCCCCTTAAAACTGTTCCCTTTTTAGTATTTGAATTCTGTTTGCTAAAACAAGGCTTGCTTAATGAAGACAATGGCTTATTATTTCTTTAAGTGGCACAGCAGGGCCCAAGTATTACAGACCCAGCTCTTTCAGCCTCTGCCAAGGACACAGGGAACAAAGGGGCAGGCAGTAACGCCAGGCAAATAGACCTCTCCTCACACTGCACTTCGGGAGCACTTTCCCCAGAGCCCGACCCAGGTCTCGCCTATTCTGGAACTCATAGACAGGGTCTTTTTCTCCCCGTTCCTGTAAATGACTCACACAGTGCCCGGGGAGGGGGGCGGCACTGCCTGAGCCGCCACAGCCGCATTCCCACTGAGCCACCTAATGGTGACAACGCTGCTGCTGCTCCTCCTTCCCAGCCCAACCCCGTGGGACACAGCCGGCACACAGACGCTGGGGGACAGCCAAGTCTTGTCGCTGCCAATGCACAGACTGAATTAGGTGGGAAAACAGGAATCTTGACGACCGCAGCTCTGGCACGATGATCTAGTTTTTTAACATGTTTAGCAATATTTTGGTAAGAAGAAGTCTCAGAGGCGCATTAAATGTCCAGTAACAAGAACTATTACTTGAGTTGCCACATACCCTTGGGCTGAAAAGAGATTCTGACTTATACAGTCCCCAAAACAGCCTTCCTTGTATAATGATTATGAATTTATTTATTGAGGAAATAACAACACATAAATAGAGTCTGGGATACCATAGCATACAAGCCTGCAGTTTTGTTAATATTTAAATTTGAAATTATAATACTCTTATGCAATATGTTCCACTAGTTTGTTTTCTTGTGCCAATTTCTTGTTTCCAGGTCCTCCAGCTTAATAGAGCAGACATGCAATGGTATTTTATTCACACGAATATTTTATTCAACTAACACTATTAGTAATAAATATTAACTATAATAATAAACTATAGACAAGCTAAAAATTCAAGTAGAAAGTCCCTTCAAATAAGCAGAAAACTAAATTCACAATATTAAACCTAATTTCAATAGAAGATAAAGACATAAAATATGTATTATGTATAGGTCTCCACATACGTGGCAGAAATGGCAAGTCCAAGTGTTTCACACTTAAGAGTTTTCAGTCAGCAATTGTTAACTGTTGTAATTAACACAGCACCTTTTCTGTCTCATAAGTCTAACACCTTCATGAAAAATACAAAGCTCAGGATTTATTGCAACTACTGAACATGATAACTACTAGATCATATGTTAAATAATTTTGTAGATTGATCTTCACTGCTTTTAGAAACCTTTTTAGAAACCTTATTCTTTCTAATGAAGGAGTGGGAGGGTTTACACTTGTACTATTGCTGGGGAAACAACTACTTTCTATGCTGAGCTGTGCTTTCTGTGATATTGGTGAAATCTATGATCAGATCATCCTGAAGAAACTGCAGCATGGAAGAGATGCAAATCAAATCCTGCCTAATGTTGCTCTGCCATGCTAGCTCAGAAAATAGTTCCATAGCAACCATTTCCCTGTCAACCCTTACAGTCCTTGCTGAAGAATATTCCCCAGATGCTGAAAAAACAGTACTGTTTTAAGTAGAAGAGAAAATACTTTTAAAGTACGAATGTTCAGCATGCTGCCACATAAAGGCATCTAGTAACACAGAAGTTTATGTCCTCTCAGTCTTCTCCATTACCTTAGAACAAACAGAAATCAGGGAAGCAAATAAGGCAGATGTAAAGCTTTGTGACAGTAGCTGTACAGTTGCTCTCCCTTTGGATGCATGTTGGAGTGTTGCGTGTTGCTGCAAACACTCTGTAAGGGTATTTGTATTCTGAAGTCACCATTGGAAACCTAACAAGATTCAAGATCACCTTCTGCCCTTCAAGTAAACAATCATGCTGAATAATCTTACCTTCATATGCAAAACATTTAACAATTGAGACAGGCTGTTCAGAGAAAGCATTGCTGCTTTCCTTGGGTTCAGTGTTTTGTTGGTCAGTTGAAGCAGAGTTTCCGATACTTCTACAGCACGTCTCTTCAATCATGTTTTGTAAAGGAAATAGGCGAAAGAGATTCTTCTCAGTTCAGTGAGACTTATGTCACTCATTACTATTTCAGTTAGATTTTTAAGAATTTATCCTCCTTATTTGATTGACATTTTGTCTAATCACTAGAGAAAAACACTTTAAATTCTTTATAACAGTACATATAAGAACATATTCCATTAAATCTTAAGAGTAATAAGTGAAAGAAAATATTTTAGCTCCTTACATAATACATAAATTGTTGAATTACAGCAATATGGAATAAGATGCAAAGTATTGATGAATGATCATTTTATTATGACCTGTTTCATACAGATTTATCATTATAGTATCTCAACAAAATATTTTAATACTTTTCTGCATCAAAAAACACAAAAATATGAAGAATGAATGATTGCACCTCTCCCATGTAATCTAAATAAAAAGTGTACATGGTGTAATCTGCATATTGCATTCTAACAAGATTACAGTAACCATTAAACAAAAAATGTTGGCATGTTTGTGAACTCTCTGGAAAAGAGTATCTTAAACTTATTCCTTTTTCTGTAAAGAAGTTAAAGGATTCTTCCTATCTTTCCCGCATACTTAACTTTGCTAAGAAATATGAAATACTTGTTATGAGTTATACTGCAAATCACCTTCATACCAAATTTTGAGATTCTGCATCAATGGATGTCAGCTCACTAAGAAACCGTTTCTTCTGTCTCAGTATTTTTTTTTCTTTATGTGTATGATAGATTTGCTTTTGCTCTACTGCTCTTTTCCCACCCTGTGTGGGTACTGAATATTTGTGAAATGTAATGTTTCAGTTGCTATTAAAAGCTTTTCTGTAAAGTTTATTAACAAAGACTAAGTTAAAGTGAGATTTTGATAACTTCACTTTATTATTCTGTGTTACTTCTAAGTCCAGTCAACTGAGAACATGAAGCCTTGCCTGAAAAACAGACAGAGAATAGAGATGGTATTCTGAGCTAGCTATAAAAGTATATGCATTTTTATATAAGTATATATAAGTATGTATTTTATATAAGTATATATGCTTATGTAAATATTTATATGTATGTTTAATTATTTGAGTCTCTTCTCAGTTGCAACTATTTCAGGCAAACTGTTCTTTCAAACCACAGATTCCATGGGATTATATTTATGACTTAAACTTTTGAGTAGCCCTCTTGTTGCATGAACACAATCCTGTAATATTTACTTTGTACTCTGTGTTCCATAAAAATTAGATTTTGTATCAATTTTATTTTTTATTGTATACTAATATCAGACTTCAGCTCATTTTCCATGGGGTTTCCACATGGCAATGCCCTTTACTGACCTGTGTATACAATGAATAGTGATTAAGCTTAGACTGGTGTCACACAGAGTTGTAGTTAGAGCAAAATACTTGATTTTAAGTTGGCCACCTCCAGCATGACTCAAGGCAGCAGTCCCATATGTATTTCCCTCTCTTACTAAAATGCATGCAACTGCAAATAACTAATCATAAACTAATGTCCTGGTTCTTGATTCCATTGAAATACAAAGCAAAACATTCCCACTGGAGTAAGATTAGGGTTCAAAATATTAAAGATCATTAAAGCTGCATACTGAAAGGTATTTTATTTAACTCATATTGATGCATATGGTTTCATAGCTCTATGACAATTTTAAGATATAATAACTGGTCTTTTAATAGAGAGATGGAAATATTCAATTTTGGGGTTTGATTTTTTTCTTATTAAGAGCTAGGAAGTTGTTGGGTTTTTTCTTAAATAAGCTAACCATGTATTCATCTATGCAGAAATCTTTTTTCTTCAAAATATATCTAGCAAATTCAGTGTGCTAGAATGAAGTTACAAATAGCTAAAACATGGCATTTCAAAAGAAACTGGCTTTAACTTTCAGTTTGTGTCTGCACTGCACAGAGTAGGAGAGAAAATATTATGTATTTATCTTTAGGATAAAGATGGGATAAATACATGTAGGCAGATAAATATTGTAGTAAAAAATTACAGGACAGTTCTGAATTTGCATCACTGAGCAGTATTATCTTAAGAAAAGTACTTATTACACTTGCTGTACAATCTAAAATGTGATCTTTGTTTTTTCACAAAGATGTCATAAAGTTTTTAGCTATAGAATCAAGCTTTCTTCTCTCAACAGGGTTGATTTCTATATTGTATAGAAAGATCCTACTCACAGAAGATACATGGTTTAAATTTATTAGCACCTTTGATTCTTTGGCTAAAAAAGCTGAAAGCTGTGTTCTTGCTAAGGAAGAACTTCAGGAAAAGGAAGAATAATTGAAAGATGCTCTGGAGGACTCTGGACGCCCTCTTTCTGCCTCTTCAGAAAAAGCGAACAACTAAGGCTATTTTACTTTAAAATTTTCATATGTCCACTCCTTGTTTTCCAGGGACCAAGGATCTGATTTGTAGAATTGCCAAGTAGAAAAATAAACAGAGGTTGGTTTGGTTTTGTTTGGTCTGAAAAGTATATTTTCTAGGGTTTTAACTGAAACATTTGTTTCATTTTACTGGGATAGTATATTTTGATTTTAAGCTATTTTAAACCATTTAATTTAAAGATTTGAAGAACAGTTTCTAAAGTCTTTCAGTTAGAGCCTTCATAAAATTGTATAAATCAGCAGGAGCTGAACAAATAAAATAAAAAAAATTAAGTAATCTGAAGAGTCAGGTCTTAGAATAAAATTACCAGCTTCTAATTAATCACTAAATTATTAAAATAATTATCAGGGTTAGGTTACAGTTAGAAGTCTAATACAAAGCCTCCCTCTGTGACCTTTCTCTGAAAGACAGATTTAGTAGCAGAAACTGTGTAAAATAACCTGATGAATATTCATGAGGCAATCTGATATAACACTGAGACCACTATTAAAAAGCCACAGATGATAATGATATAAACCAAAATATTCTTCATGCAATGTTCATAGGGACCACTGATTTGATATTATATCTTTTAAAACTGTATACATGTGTAAAATGGATTTAAGATGTCTTCACTCCTTCCCTCCCTTTGCTTCCTCATCTACAGCCACGGCTCACACTTCTTTCCCTTGCACCAGTACAAATGTCTGTGGCTCCTGTCAGATTACTCTAATGATCTAAATAAAAATCAAACTAAGAGAAAAAACCCCCACAAAACCAAAACAAAAGTAAACCCACCACAAATTAATTTTTTACTGGTTTTAAGATATACCATTATAGTGATCTGATTAATTGAATGAAACCTAAGTGCAACTTAGGGAGCATTGAACTGTGTCACAGGATGGACAGGTTGGAACTTCTTTAATCTGATCCTGATGCAACAGCAAGTGTTCATGTATCCCAAGTGAACTATCCATTCTGCATATTAGATCAAGTCAGATCCTAAGGGAAAAAATAAATGATTCTGTAGTTAAAGAGCATAATAAAGAGCATAAAAAGTATAGTTTTGGTTGATTGTGATGTATGGCATTTCCTAGTTTGTTAAAAAAGCAAATGAAAATTTAAGATTTATGTGGCATCATACTGGCACCAAGAACACTTATTGGCAGACACAGAACATAAAAAATATGAAGAAATGGGAGGTTCACAGAATCAACCTTTTGTTTCTTTAACCACAAAATAACATATTGTCTTTTCCTTAGTACTTGTGTATACACCCACACCCACACACAGACACACACACACCTGTGTGCACACCCACAGACCTTGGAGAAGATATTTTTGTAGCAACACCTGAAGTCACTATTGACTTTTTACAATATGTGGATTTTATAATTCCATTCTATATCCCGTCAAAACATCAAAGGCAAAGCCTGACATTAAGAATGATGAGTAACTGTATAATAGAGATTAAATTTAGAGGAATCTTTAGAAATGTGAAGAAACATTGTTACACTCAATACGGAGAAGTGCAAAGCCCTGCCGCTGGGATGGAACAACCTCCTATACTGTATAGGTTGGGAACTGCCTGGCTGAGTAACAGTCCTGCTCCCTTGAGGGTTACGGTGATTGATGTATAACAGCCAGTAGTGCTCCTGTCACAGAGAAAGCAAAACACATCCTGGGCTGCATTAAAAAGAATGTGACCAGCAGTTAGAGGAAAAATACCATCCTTTAATGAGAAATCGTGAGGCTACATGTAGAATACTATGTCCTGTTTCCACACCACACCTTAAGAAATAGATTGAGAAGCTGGAGAGATAATCCAGATGATGGCTACCAACATGGTTATCAGATAAATTAATTATTGTTCCATATCTTGCCTGTACGTTCTGGTATTCAATAACTCAACAGAAGATTTGTGAGGTATTATATAATTTTTTCCTCATTATTTTTTTTAAAGTAAAAAAGAAAACAATAAGCCTCTCTATTTGAGTCACTTTTAGAACCTGATTCTACATGACAGGTACAGTTAGAAGTCTTCTACTTTCATTTAAATCACATGAAATCTAGAGGCCCAAAGCACTTTGTACAATGTCAATAGACTAATCATAGTAATTTTAAACATTTCTGGCTTTCCTGCATGAAGAAGGGATTTCCCTCAGTAAGCCACATCAATTTCAAAGTCTTCAAGAAGAATCAGACTGACACAAGTTTAGAGAGCTGCTGGTGTGTTGACTAGGATCTAAAGGTGTAGATGCTTTTACACTTATCATTTAGTTATGGTAAAGTGAACGTGAATTTAAATCTCACACATCATATGAATGCAATTGTAAATTCACCTGATATGCCTAGAAATTGATAACAATTATGTACTGCAAAAAATATACATGTATGTGTAAATACTGCACATGGAAACTATGTGGTTTTAAGTTAAAGGAGTGTTAATAATAGAATAGAAAAAATTAAGTCAGTTGACACTTTTAAAGTTGTACCATTATTTTTGTGCCTCATTTTCTTAAGCTGTAAAACATCTGCATTTCAGAATCACAGGGAAGTCTTTACTAATTACGCAGTAGTACGTTATGACATTTTTAAGAAAGGTAATGCAGAAATACAATAGGCTAATCCATCCAACTTCATAGAATCACAGAATAACTTACTTTGAAAGGGACCTCTGGGGATCATCTCATTCAATTCCCTGCCCCAAATATGCATAACTATTTTTCTGTTATCCAACTGGAATTTCCCTTATTGTGACTGCTGCCTCTTCTCCTTTTGTTGCGCACCACTAAAAAGTGTCTGGCTCTGTCTCCTCCATAACACCCCTCTAGGCATTAGAAGACTGCAATTACATCTCAGTTAGCCTTCCCTTGCCCAGGCTAACCCAACCCAGTTCCTTCAGTGCCTCTTCATATGTCATGTGCTGCATCCTCTTGGTCATTTGGTGGCCTCCCTATTGGATGCCCTCCATTATGCTGATATCTGTCTTCTATTTCTGTGGGCCCAAACCCAGATACAGATTTCCAGATATATACCCTTATGACTACAAAGTAAAAGGGAATAATCCCTTCCCTGAGCATCCTGACTTTATATTGCTAGTGTCGTCTAATATGTGATTAGCCTTCATTCTGCAAGGATGCACAGCTGAGTGATGGTGACCTTGCTGTCCACCAGGACCCACAAGTCCTTTTCTGTAAAAGTGCTACTAGCCAGTCAGTCATTCTTCAACACCCCACTCCATTTAATTTAGGAAAAACAAATCCATCAAACTTTGGACCCTCTTGGGAGTCCAAAAATCAAACTTTCCTGGAGTCAATAAGCATAAACTATAGGAATACAAATGTAAAAAAAAAAAAACACCAAAAAACAAACCGAAACCCAAACGCTAAGACTCAAAAAAACCCAAAGTAAGAGCTGATACATAAATGTATAAAGACAAACAGCAAAAAATTCCAGCACAAAATATTTGTAGAAACTCAGTATTATCTGGGATCTCAGTATTTTAGAAAGCCAACAACTCTGATGAGAAATTAACCATCTTCTGTTATAGTCTTGAGTATATAATGTAAAAGCAGGTTACAGATCCAAAAACTTTCTGGTTTGTAGCAAAAGAAATTAAGTGCCAACACCAGTAAGGGATATGGAAAAAAAAAAAGAAGATAAGATTCTGGAATAAACTCCCAAACTAAATCAGATGGTGTGATTTTGAAATGCATGTAGAGTGGTTAATGTGCTAGAAAGCATTCATGTTGTGATTAACAGCAACAACTGGCCCAAAGATCTGAAGACCAGGGGAAGTAATAACCTTCTAGAAATTAAAGAAAAATAGTTATTACATGCCTAGTTGTTAACAATGTTGGAACTTCAAACAAAACAAAATGCTAAGATGAGCATTTTACAGGATATAGTTATAACATTAAAATGGCTCTGTAACTTGGTTCTTCATTAAAAAGTAGCATTTATTGGAGAAGAGGCTAAATATTTCTATCAGAAATAAGCCTCACACAGATTTAAAGTTAGAAATAAATGGGAATAAAAAGTCAGTATAGTCAGAAAAAAGTATCTGGCCCATTAAATCTGTGATTTAGACAGATTGACTTAAATGGGAATTTGCAAATGAAGAACGTGAGTATTTAACATCTTCATCAAGTATTTCAAAGTATTCTGCAACAAATACCAAACAGGACTCAGGTGCTATGTATTGCGGAGTGACTAAATGTGGGGGATCTGACTACCGACCATGAAAAGGAACTCTATGACAAT
>VZRE01000990.1:0-37809 GCA_013396775.1 Cephalopterus ornatus | reverse complement strand
CTTCCCTCCACTTCCCGCAGGTTGTGACAGTTTGGTTTGGTTTGTGCTCTCTGTTTGGTGAAAACAAGACAACCAGATTTGCAATAACATTAGGAAAGCTTTACATAACTAATGTGCGAAATCCAAAATATTACCAGTTGTGTGGTAAGACTCAGAATCACAAAATTCTCTTTTTACAGTGAGATGAGTTTTAAATTAAAAAAATTTTGTTTTCCTGGTTGTTTAAACCTCATGTGATTATCTAATACAACTACAAGAGCTGGAAACATCATGATCTGAGACTCCAAGGTTTAAAGAATACAGCTGGGCTGCTGATGAAACAATTTACAAGTAGCAATGATGTTATATGCTTGCATATAGCCCTTTGTTTTTAATGATGCTACAGTTCTGTAACAAATGAAGCATGCGAAGTATCTCCACTCCGAATGACTCAGGGATTAAATGCTGTCAGGGGATGAGGCTGGTGATGCTTCTCACAGCAGTGCAGGGTAGCTCAAAAAATCTCTGGATGGAGTAGATCTGTTGATAACAGAAGTCTTGAGCTGCATAGTAGGAGGTGGCTTGGAAGCTCTCAGACAATGGTTAACATAAATTGTCAGAGATGCTGCAGTAGTGGTGGTTGTGTGTTTCTGTGCAGTGTGACCCTGCTAACATAAATTCAGAGAGACTGTGGAGACAAGGTTTGTGTTAAGAATAAAATTTGTATAAAAATAGATGGTGAAATAAATAGCATGAAAGTAGACACTTCAAAAGACATTTCACAGCAAGTAATATCTCACATTAAGTGTTTCCCATTAGGAATCACACCGTATTTTAGGGCTTTTTCTTCAATTTAACATCCCGAGTAGTCTCTCAGAACATTCCTCAGACCTTCTGTCAAATTCCAGTTGCAAAACAATCTCATAAGGGAAGCAGCAGTTTATGTTGCTAATTAGTAAGTCCAACTCGAAGATGAGCTCACAGTCCCAGAGGCAGCAATAAATTGTTCTAATCTCTGTTAAGAAATGAGATCTCCTTTTTCTGCTGTTCCTACTCAGTCAAACTAATATATTGAAACAATACTGTAGTGTTGTGCTGGGTGGATAAGTCAGGATTCTGCCCAGTGACAGCAAAGATAAGTTTTTCAAATGAAAAGATGAGATGCTTTAAATTCTCATTACCAAAACTGAGTGGTTCTCCCCACTGGAGTGTGCTCCATAAAGCAGCCAAGCTTCTGGGAAGAGGCAAACCTCTTTAATCTAGATGTCAAGGCTCTGGACTCAAAGTTCTGCAAGTCATTTTCTCTATCATTGACACAGACAAAAGCTGTGCGATCTTGAGAAGAAATTGTCAACATGCATGTTTTCAATATCTGGTCTTCTATCAAGCATAGACACAGTCTAAGCTCAGTTCCTTCACTTTGCCACAGTCTACCTATCTCCCACAGAACTTGGAAAAGAGCAAGTGAGTGCACCTCAGTGTAAAGCAGTCTTGGTTAAGCACTTTATGACAATTATTTATACCAAGCTGACAGAGTTTGCACTGATGCATTTGAAGACCACTCATGTTATCAGTCCCAGGAACTTTGTTCAGGAGGTAGCAAAGGTACCACATGCCAGTGACACCCAATAAGCCTTAGACTCTTTTTCAACAGGATATCTGGCCATTCCCACAGTCAGCTGGATAGAAAAGCAATATGTAGTGTGTGCTGACAGCATGGGATGTCTGCAAACGGCAAGTGTTGTCCAAGTATTTTTAGGGGACCCCTGGTATAGAACAGTAGTGCCATCAATACTTGAAAGTAGATAGTTTCATCTTCTTGACAACAACCAGGCTGACAATATACAGGAACTGTGGCATTTCCAGCAATCAGAGATGTGGCAATAGCTTTACCAATGCATTTAGGAATACTGAGAGTTTTGCTCTTTGACATAAACTTTCATCACTTTTTATTACTTGCAGTTCTGTACAGCAGGTCAGATTATCATCATTAGGAGTTAGCCACAGTATGATAACCCAGAGGTCAGGGCTTCACTGTTCTACAAAGTGTGGAAGCATAACAAAGTATGATCTCTGTCACAGAAGCCTGGCACTCAACCCAGAGGGCTGTTAGCTAGAAAGGTGATAAAACAAACAGCCATGGGGAGCGAAGGTAACATGAAGCAGTCCAGAGGCAACCAGGAAAACAAGAATAACATCAAACCAGGTATTATCTTTTATCCTTATGCCAAGTACTATTTGAAAACAAAGGCAATTTATCCTTAATCTCTCTCCTGTATACTTAGCAAAGTCACTTAGTAACAGAAAAAAAATGCCAGTATATTCAAAGTACCCCTCTGTCAGGGATAGATTGTTTCCCACAGTTCATGTATTAATACTTTTCCACCCTACCTACAAAAGGCCTTTGTGCTTCTTGCTCTGAAAGTCAGGAGTAGATTTGTAATAACTTCTGCTAATTTTGATTTTCCTGTACCCAGTTTCTATTAAGCTACATAGTTTCTCTCTATCCAGTAAGTTTGTAGCCTTCAAATATAATTAGTTTTTTTAATATTATTTGAACCAAAGAACACCTGCTATTCTTGATTTACATGTTGATCCCTTAACCCATTGATCCCTTTTCTAATTTGTAGGTCTGCCTTCCTGATACTGGGAGTGTCAGAATCTTTTTAGCTATATAAGACCTGTGACTCATTGCAAAAATGCTGCTTATATGGTTCCTGTAATATACTCTGAGAGATCTATATCTCTTCACTCCAAGATAGGATGTCTTTTCATGTGCCTGCTCTCTTCTGCTCACTTACTGCAGAACGCTTTCCAAGGCAATGTGTGCTTCTTGGATGTAATACACTAAGCAAGAAAAATCACAAATTCATTAAAACCGTGGCTAGCAATACTAACTTTAAGCACAACAGTGGTGCAGGCTTTGAAATTTTCCCTTAAAAGCAAACCCAAGAAAGACTGCAAGGCTGAAAGGCAGGGTGCAGAGGGAGAAGCTAGAAGACAAACAGTGCCTCCTGTACTTTCTTCAGTACACAAACACTGTACAGTCTCATAGGGGAAGCAACCGCCACTTCTCATTCCTGAGAGAGGTTTGCTGGGCTGTGTGGAAGCTAAAGCTGCAGTGTGCCCTCTTATGGCAACACCAGATGCTTTTCTCTCAGTTTCGCACAAGGGTGTTACAAGGAGGAGTCAGGGGTTACTTTGATTTTTTTTGTTCTTCTCTTGTTTGTTTCCCTGAGAAAGATATGTGGGAAGAAAGTATTAACTGTATGCTGTGGTATGGTTAGAAAACAGGCTTAAAGCTTCAACTGCAGAGCACCAAGCAGTACCTCATCTGCCAAAGAAGATGAACTGGTGAAAAAAACTAAAAGAGAGGCTAAATGTCATCATTTGCTGATGACATATGTGGCTTTCATGCCAAGGTTTATGTAAAGTGAAAAAGGATTGCTCGTTAAAGGCACTGCATTTAACAGGTAATATCTAATTAGCTGACTGAATATTTCTGTACTGGCTCCATTACACCCAAGGCTCTGCACGTGTTCCTCTGCATTGCTACAGCATTTTGAATAAGACTGTTGAGGAACACATCGTGTCCAGGTAGCTGAGCTCACAAACGGCAGATTGAAATGGAGATTGAGCTCCAGATGGGAGCCTAAGACAAGAGGCTGTGAACAGCCAACCTTTGTGATAACAAAGGGGATGAAGATGGATGAAGCCAGCCATGTGAATGAACACTGAGACACACAGCAAGAGCTGGGAATTGCCGACCTTTTTGATAGCAAAGGAGATGAAGACCAGTGACACCAGTGAGGTGGATGGACACAGAGTGGGGTGCAGGAGCCGAAGACTTGGGAAGAAAGAATGAGACTTGTGTGTTGGTAGACTGTGAGGCTGTAAAAGCTCAGATTCCTTTTTTGGGGGGTGCTCCTTGAAGGCACCCAGGTAAAGCTATTTCTGTGTTACTGTGCTGTGAATAAATGGCTTTATGGAACAAGACATCTAAGACTCTGCTATGGGAAACCTGATGTTGAACCAGAGAGGAAACATGGTCTGACTGTGTGAGCGAGGTGTGCAGAGCGTCAAGCAGGGCACTCATCAGCTCACTGGAGCTGCCCTCTCTGAAGGGGCTTCAGTACCAGCAGTGAAAGTCTCTGGTCTTAGGAGTGTGACTGCCAGAGAGTGTTTTGAATGGTCAGACTGGGAAGTTTCTTTAACAAGAGCATTTGTCATTGACTAAAGTATTGTCATTATTTTGTAAATATTCTATTACTAGACCTGTTTTGAGGATTGTATTCCCATGGCTTCTTCTACCTCTTCTTGTGGTACCTTGTTCTCTGATGTTTCCCCCTTGTTACTTCTCAATGCCACCATCACCACCACCACCTCAGAGTCCCCCGTTCCAGTACAACAGCTCCATCCCCAGCAGGACTCTCCTCCTCTGCTCACTAAAGATGTTTCTAGTCTCCGGCCATCTTCCAACCCACAAAATCATGGTTGGAATACTCTGCTGCTCATGCAGCTCATCCTTTCACGTCTTTTCTGTCAGAACAGCCACATCAGTCTTGCTTATTTGATATTGCTCCTCTGCTCACTGAATGTTCAAAAGCACACAGAAATCCCTAAGAACTCAAGGCAGGAGTTACAACTATGGCATTAATGCTTTTTTGTGCAGTGACTTGGCACTGTCAAGATAAAGAGGCAAGGGGCAAACTCTATCTTCCCCCAGTTTCCTGGTCAGCCTTGGAGATTCAGTGTACTCTGACCACTCCATGTTTCCAGTTGCAAAGCTGACCTAACCTCATGTGTGTGAGGAAAAAAAAAATCATTCCCCTGCCAAGTTCCTGGCTTTTCCATCAGAATAAAACCTAGCACCACATGACAGTACATGCAATTCCTCACCAACAACACTGCATGCTCTGAGCACAGGCTATTCCTGGGATGACCTGTCGTCCTGGGGTGCAGGTTCATAGTGATGCCCAGAAGCTATGCACGCACACCCTGGTATTTTTGACTGCAGCGTATTTGTGTTTCTACTTTCCCTCTGGCTCTTTGCCTTTTATATTTACTTCAGAATGCCCATTCACCTTAACATTAAAAAAAAAAAACCACCAGTCTAAACATTTTCAGTCAATCAGGAAGCTTCTGCTGTGGCTCATTCTGCTGTAGTTAATCTTCCTAAAATCTGTCCTTTTTTTTAATAATATAATAATCAGGTAGTTCCAACAACTCTGAATATTTACACTACGATCGATGATATTTACTAGAAACAGGTGAAGCAGTCTTTAGAAAATAGAAACCAATCTACAGGCTCACTTTGGATTTCAACTAAATTAAACTCCACTGGATTTGTGCTAAAAAACTATGATAAAGCTATCCAAAATGTGAATATTATCTTGGGCCTGCTTGCCTTAGAAATGAGGAGTGTAAAGTGATGCTGTCTAGACTTACACCACTTCTGTCCAGCCCTTGGGAACACAGTTCATTGACCCTGAAATGTTCATTCTGTACTTTCTGTTTGATGATTTGACAGGAATTTTTCTGTGACCAAGTTACGGTTTTCCATATCTGAAAAAATGCTTTTTCTGGTAGACAGGGAGCAAGGAGGTCAGAATATGGCCCTTCTTATTATTAATTGCACAGAAGCAATTGAGGGCTTCATTGTTTATCATCATTCCCTGGTTGTGTTTGTTTGTTCTTCAATCCTTGCATTTATTTTACTGTTTACAGCAAGATTTATGCTGTGGAGAAGATTGCTGGTGGGGAAGCTCTAGGAGGAAAAGAAAGGTTTCTGTGCCTTTGAGATGTTTGTTCACATACCTCCAGCTTGATACACAGCAAAAAAAATAAAACCTCCTTCATTTAATTAGGAACACAGACCAGGAAATCATCTTGTAGGCTACAGGGCCCAGTCCTTTGCTGTCTCTAGTACAATAAAACATAATGCTTTCTACCCAACACATCAACTTTTCTTAAAGGTATGATAACTGGTCTTTCTAAGCTGTTCTAATTGGGAGGTTGCTCCAGATCTTACAGATCTCAAAGCTAGAAAACTCTTCTTAATTTCCAGCCTGAATTTATTCATGGCTATCTTACACTCACCTGTTCTTTACCAACAGACCTTGGTTTACAATACCTCTTCTTTCTTCTGTTTCATTCTACCTTTCCCATCCTCCTCAATGAAATTTCATCCCGATCCTCCTCTGCCAGCAGTTCTTGGTGAGTATTTACTGGTTTCCTATACTACACTTGCCTGCCTTCATTCTTCCCTTCTTATTTTAACACACATAGAAAATGAAGGTGTGAACACTCTTACTTGAGTTATTACCTTAAGGCTTCTGTTTTACTTCCTTAGCTTCCCCTCTAGCTGTCCCCAAAATTAAAGGAAGAGTTCAAAAAGGATAAAATATTATAGACCTGCGCAAAGAACAGGAAAAACTCTCACCCAAATGAGTGCCAATAGCTGCCAATTCTAGTCTCTTGATTTTTGCTTTCAAGGCTGGGAAACTCTCCATATATCTGCAGGGATATAAACGAGCTGATACTGGATAACACTCAAATGAATATGTTCTATGAAAGCTGAAGTACGTTTTGCAGAATATGGGTAGACAAAATAAAATTGAAGCACTTGTATTTTCTTAACAAAAACATGGAGAAAACCATCCTTTATAATTCTCAATTTAAGCAGAAGAAAGCAGAGAAAAAATAGGGCCAAATGGCATTAGAAAGTGTACCAAGGTGGGGGACACAGTGAGGATACTTGGACATTGTGGTTGACCTGAAGCAGTCAGGTTCCCAGGGAGATCCTTGTTTGTGTCAACAGTCACAGAGCATCTTTCTTGATGGAAAACATCACAGTTATTCAGAGTCCTGTCCCAGAGAGATGATGCCTCCTATAATCGAACCTGTGTGGTGATGTGGTGATAGACAAACTCCACCAAATGTTTGCATATTTTTCTAATTTGTATTTTTACTAGAAGCCGTCTATGTATTTTCACAACCAATGAAGCCTAGTGTCTCTGTGTGTGTCCCACTTGTGTATGCTCTTTTAAAGCAAGGATCTGCTTTCCCCAAAGACATTTTACAGTAAAAATCATATTATAATGGATCTGTGTTCATTCATGATGCTGACTATGAGAATTTATCTGAGGTTACCTAAAGATTTCCTTTCTTTTAGTAATGAAGTCTATGGATTTGAGTACACCTAGAAAACAAAATGTCAGGAGAGGAGATTTCACTGCTCTTTCCACCACCCTGAGATCACAAGAAAGCTTCACCTGTCTTGTGCCAGTCATACAGTAATGTTAGTTAGAGGCACAGAGGTAGATGGAGTTTAACGGGGTGTGAGCCCCACAGGGTGGCCTCCATGGAATGGTTCTGCACCCACCCCTCTACTGGCAGGATGGACTTTCACCTGGCCCTCTCCCTAAAGCCTGGTTAAGTGATGCTCAATGTGTCTCTCAAGACACTGGGTGGAAAACCCCAAGAGCTTATGTGGAGATTTCAAGGGAAATGGGGTCCCTGAGCCCACACAAGCCTGCACAACTGGAGAGGATGGAAAGCTCTTTCTCCCCTCTTCTGCCATTGTGAATTATTGTCTATGCCATCCTTTTGCTTTGTCACAGGGGATAGAGACCACCAGGAAACACATTTAAAAATCATCTGTGGCACACAGAAGGAGGAGAGAAAGTTGTTGGTACATTTCAGCAAGCCTCGTTAAAAACATCTCTAGGCACTACAAAGTGCATGTTATCAATATGCATATGTGATGTCTCTGAGGCAGAGTTGCCTTTAAGGTACGTATTCAGCAGGACAACATTTTCCCATGTGAGGCAAGGAACAACAGTGAATCATATGTGTAGGAGGGAAAGGCCTTCCGGCTATGTACAGTATTTATTCCCTTTTGTGTCTTGCTTCCCCCCCTTCCCTCTTTTATTAATGGCTTTTGCAATTAGTGGTAACAGGGTATTGCTAGCTGGCAGAAAGCAGTGACTTCTGCAGTCTATTCTTTGTGGGAAGCTGGATGTGTAGGAGAAGGAAACGATGTCTGTGTGCTGGCTTTGCTCACCCCTCTGACCCCCAAGCAAGAGCCAGCCGACGCGTTATTTGTGTTCAGCACTTGCCTCCCCAGCTAAATGTCACATTACTTGACCTCACATAAATACACATACAGATGTAGAAATGTAGAAGGTGAGGCCTGGAGTGTAGGCATTAAAAATTCCTACTGAAGATGTCAGCGGGGGGCCTAAAGAAGCTGGTTTACATTTAGAGGAAATCTGAAGGAAAAGTATGGCACCCTGCTCTGCCTGCAACCATAGATTGGCAGAGTTTTTATTTCTCATCCTGCTAAAGAGCAGTTCCATCCCAGAACCGTTAGTGCTGGAAAGTGTTACAAAAAATAAGCAGGTGCATGAGCACAGGTGATGAAAGCTACAGTGTCTTGGGATGTTAGTTGAGTTCGTGGTGAGCTGACGGGACAGAACTGAAGTTCAGCCTCTCTGTAAGTGCCAAGCAGTAATTTCCAATGGATGTCAGCGGACAATAGGTTGCCTATGGTTTCCAGGTTTCAGCAATAAATTACAGCTCAGTAACACAGAGTAACCAGAAGGGTGTAGATGTGATGGAAGAACTCCCATGTCCCAGCAGTGAGAATGTTCTGGCAGTGGAGAAGTTGTCCAGGAGCCATACCTCTAACAAGTCTGGGGACTGGCAATGTGATTCCCAGGGAATGTGGGAGAGGGATAGGGCAGGTCACTTCAGAAAAATGGCCATTAGGAAGCTTTTAATAGAATTATGTAGTCTAGAAGCAGCAAGATCCAGTACCAGTGCACATTGGTGGAAAGCTTGTGCAGCTGTGACTGTGAAAGCACTGTGGAAACAGGGCTGGGACAGAAGTAGTTGAGAGCTACAGTTTTATTACAGTTCCTCCTTCTTGCCTTCCCTCCCTGCTTTCCTTTTGTTCAGTTGTGTGTAGATTTGGAGACTCCTGCTAAAGCTGATATGTCATAATGCAAAACTCTGTGTAATTATGGGAGTATAAGTGTCCTGGCAAATTTTAACTCTGAACAGAGCAAAAGAATTAAGAAAGGAACGTGAAAGCTGGCATGACTGATCTGGTAGTGAACGTGAAAGCTGGCGTGACTGATCTGGTAGTGTTACCATTTTCAAGCACTAGTAGCAAGATACCTCTGATTGGCAATTTCTGCTGCTTTCTCCCTTTCTTTTCTCTTGCTAGAAAAGCAGAGGGGAAAGGGTAGCAGGGAAAATGGGCAGGTGAAGTGAACAGAGTGAGGCTCATAGGAGAGGCTGTGAGAGGGACTGCAAGAGGGAATCAGAGACAACTGCTCATGGATAAGATCATCTGGAAAAGAACTGAAAGATTTTGAGGCACCAGTGAGTGGGAATGGTTGGCAGTTTCCTGTCAAAGAGGAAAGGATGTAATTTTTTTTCTGCAGAAAATGCTTTTTTAATAACTGTCTATCAGATAATGTTTCTTGGAAAATTTTCAATTTTACCTGACTCTTATTTTAAATTTGTGTTGGATAGGAATTGTCATGCAGCTGGAAGCTGACATTTCTGTCAGGCTCTTATCATTCATGTTTCCTACCTAGAGGCAAAGAGAGTGAGATTCTTCCAATCTGGGAGCTACAGCTGGGCTGATGGGGATATGCTGAGCCTGGCATTTGCTTCCAGCCATCTGCCTGGAAGCCTCACACCATGGCAATTCTCTCCCCCTAGGCAAAAGTCAGGCTGACAAGAGCCTTTCAAGAAGGCAACCAGCAAATCAAACAAAGCCTTTGTTCCTTCAGATTGGAATGTTTCCCTTTTCCGCCCAAATGAGACATGGATGTACAAACAATTATGTGAGAAAAGTCTGACTCTACAGATGACCCTAAAGAGTACAAAGGTCCTTTGGTACCTGCTTGCCTGTGTTTCCACTAGCTAAATTTCTTGACAGACCAGTTATTTTGTCTCTGAATTTCACATGGTTGTAACCAGTTGCCCTGGGGAAAGGCTCCCCTATACATAATTCTGTCCCTGCGAGTGCTCAGAAACAAGGAATACGCATGACTTCTCTGCCTTCTCAGTTTGCCCACCATGGGCATTTGCTTTGCTCTTACTGTGATGGTTGTCTAGCTGGCACAATTAAGAAGGGCACTGTAAAATTAGTACAGCCTGGCATCAGTGCTGGTATACATATAAAACTGCAAATTTCACTGGCTGTGTTAGGGACCATTATCCAGCCTCCATGATTCCTGCAGGGTCTGTTAGATTCTGCAGAGAGCTCCGCAGACCAAGCTCTATGAGTGGTTGACCCTGCAGATTGCTTCCCACTGGACTACAGCTGGAGCATCCTCTAGATGATTTTGAGCAACTGGGAGAGGGTTTCTTTATGACGCTTCTGAAAAATAAAACTGATGGAGACTTTTTTTTTTTCCATTCTATTCAGAGTAGTAAGGAGTCTGAGCACTGAAATTCAAGAAGGAGGTAGGCCAAGTGGAGACAGTCCAGAAAAGAGCAACCAGAGGTCTAGAAAATGGGATGCTGGAAATACTAACCTGAATAATCCTTAGTCTTCAGAAGAGATGCCTGGAAGAGGATACTGAGAGATATGTTAAACAGGATCCACTGTGATGGAAATATTAGGAAATAATGGATTTCATTTCAATCAAAAAAATCATATGTAATGCAAGGAAAAGTTTGGAAAATATAAGGATAAAGAGTGTATTGATGGGAGAGTTTTCCAAGTAGATATCCTTGGAGATCTTCAGGAATAATTGAGAGAAAGATCTGTCAGAAATGGCAGTTGATCCTGTCTGGGATAGGGGGAAGGACCAGATGCCTTTTTTGATGCCCTTTCCAGCATGATGTTTGTGTGTTCTATTCTCTTTGATGAAAAACCATCATGGGCGGTTTTTTTGGCATGTTTTTTCTAGACACTTGGGTTGATCAGGAAGCAGATATGTAGAGGGAATCCAAATGTGAAGGAGGGGGAAAAAAAAAAAGGAAAGAAAGAAAGGTGGAGGAAGTCTGGGCAGCTTCAAACAAACTAAACAGACTGTCTGAACCCTTAGCAGGGGAGACTCCAGGCAGCTACTCACTGGTTATGCTAAGGACTCAGGCATATCCCTGAGACTTGAATGAAAAATGTTATGCAATTGGGAATGATGTATCTGCTGCTTTGGCTTTGCCTGCACTACATTTACCTGTGTTAAATAAACAAAGAAAGTGCTCTAAGTATTGCTCTAAGAGTGAATAATAAGTGGAACATTTCTTCTTTTGTTAGTAGCTTGTGTCCTTGCTTATTAAGTCTCAGGCTGAGCAGCCAAAGGGAGTGTTTGCGACATAAATGCCGGAGGGGACTCCCACTGCTGAAAGCAACCAGCAAGCAGCTTGAAATGTGCTACTTCTATTCCTGGAAGACCATGATGATCAAAAATACAAGCTCTGTGTCCTTTACTCACTGCCTTTTCTTCTTTTCTTCCTATTCCTCCTTCATCCCTTTGAATAGCATTCAGGAAGTTCAAAACTCATTTGTAGTGGCAAACCAGTGATCAATAGAGCAGAATTTTCCTTTTGTCTTTTGCTAAATAAATAAGCAGAGGTTTTGGGGCAAACTTTTCATTTTAGTTAGTGGCAAGATAAATACTAAGATTTCTTCTACTTCTTTGTCCCTAAGTCTTTAAATTTAGTTTTCAAATCACTGCACTAAGCCTTTTACTCTTTTGAAAAATCTACTATATGAGAATATAAGAGAAATATCAAGTCTATCAAGATTCATTTGCCCTTTCAAAACCAAATCTGTCTCTCATAAAAAGAAGGGGCATGCTTATTTGATACTCCGAACAGTAACAACTGGTCACACAAGACCTTTGTGTGTCTTTCAAGTTATTTCCTCATGAAAGCTTCCTCTACCTTACCAAGCAAAGCTTTGCTAGTCCTAGCAAGAAACATGAGTTCCAGTTCTAAGGAAATAGGAACAACACAGGAAAAAATTCTACCCCCTTTTCACATGTCTGTTGAGATTTTTAGCCCTAACACAGCTGCTGATCACAACTGCTTGCTGTCACCCAGAGAGCAAGACAGTCATTCAATCTATACCTGACACTTCCCCAGAAACTTGGAGCCAGTGCAGATATTGTAAAGTGCTCCCTTTGCAAAGTAACGGCATGACAGAGAGCTGATCTAATGTGAAATAAGCAGTGCTGTGCTTTACTTAATAACAACTCATTCATGCAATTATTGCCAAATGTTTGCAAATGTTCTGTAAGTCTCCCATCTAATGTTAACTGATCCTTTCAAATTTTTCACAGCATTCGAAGACTGAGGGTGCTGTTTAGCTACTGATGGCAAAATGAAAGGGGAATCATATAGCACTTTTTCTTTTGTAATTTCTGTTATTAGGTACAGGAATTAAACCACTTGAGTGGTAGGAAAGTTCACAGTGCTGCTGAGACACCTGATAAGAATTTGATTTTCAAGTGTCTTATCTAAATGATATCCCTCAGCCTCAGTAATGTGAGCTGCCCTTCTATTTAGTCATGTAATTGAAAAGGATGATATTTCATTGCTGAGGTATGCAATAATTTTGCAAAGGAAAAGCACCTACCTGTTCAGATAATACTTATTAATACACAGATTAAGTGTCTCAGATGAAAGTCTATTGATACTCTTCCCTAATATACTCGTATTTGTAGGCAGCAGAATGAAATGTATTGACCGCTTCATCCTTCTTTGGAACAGCTGCTGGAGGATTTACCTGCAATTACCTACTGGAAATGAAATAAAAGATTAGTGGAAATGAGATGTCACTTTGGACTTACAGCTCTTGTTGCTAGGGAAACCTTGGAGTTAGCATCCTGATTAAGGAAAAAATTGCTGTAACCCAGCTGAACCTTTGTTAGCATTGGAGGTCGGCAGAGCTGCAGATAGCCTGTTTGTCTGGCCAGGGACAGTGATTACCCACTGTGGTCTCCTGGTTGACTGAACAGCTCTTTCTGATGGTGCCTCATCCAGACATCAGCTTACAAAGATACATAGCAGGGACTGTGTAACTGAATTACACAAATACAACACCAGTGCAATTAGATGGGTAAAAGGGAAAGACTGATTGAGGGGAGAGATTAATTATATTTAATGCCCACTACCCCTAGTATCAAACAATTCAGAGCTATCCAGGCACCCAGTGCCTGCCAATGACTCCTGCATAAGAACATATTTCATGCAGGAAGAATAAGAGAGAGACATCAGTCAAGTAGAGAGCTTGGCAATAAAACCTGCAAAAGGGCTTGAAACAGTGGAGTGAGGCCAAAGAGAATGCAAACTATTGTTATATGCTTGTGCCTGAGACTCCAGAGGGGAAAAACAAAGCAATGGAGGTGGAAAGGGAAAAATAGTGTTACATCTTCCCTATGGAAGGAGGTGTCACCTTCTTACACCATCCTGAGGAGGAGACTGCTTTGCATTTCTGAAGTGTCAAGGGAACTAATTTCAGGAAATCCTGACTTTCCCACTTGCCCCCATATTGGGAACTCCCTTTAAATATCTTGGTTGGTCCCTGCAGCTTCACTTAAGTTTGTCCAGTACTCCTGACACTGTAACACATTGAGGAAGGCCCTCACTTGGGTAATGGCAAGGAAACAGATTTCAGACAAGTTCAGAGGCTTCAGAAGGCAAGTTAATGCTTTTTATTTGTGGAGATTGAAAACTGTCAGGGATTAGCCTGTCAGCATAACCAAATTAACTGCAATCAGTACTTGGTTGGATTCAATGAAATAGATGTTGTTGTGTTTTAGGACTTTTGTACTTCTGTTTCAACTCTATTAGGAGTAGGACTTTTAGAAATGCCCTAGTTCTCAAAAACATGAAAAGCTGGTGAGCCAGTTTGTTTTGCAAACCTTTTGCTAATATAGCAGATTGCTCAGCCTTTTCAGTCAGCACAAATACTGGAATTGAGCTGCATGCAAGTTAGAGTGTAAATCTATAAAATTATCTCATATTTAACCTATTGGATTACTTTGTCTCCACTGTTATGAAAAGAATCACCATCCCTAAGAAATGCAAATGCTGCGTGATTAGATCATGACCTGAAACACCAAGACTAAACCACTTCATTAGTTCGTTCTTCTTTAATGTTACCTAAGTGCTGACTTTTAAAAATAATCTGGGATTAGTATCTTAAATATGCACAGACATTCTTGAATTCTTCTATCCACAACTTCAGTACCAAAAGAAACATTGTAAATGCCAGGACTGTGGAAGTGTTGAAAGGAAAATTACATTAATAGCTCAGGAAATATTCCTTGTCTGTATGCTTATGACACTTATTTCTTACAGATTTGAAAACTTCACACTGAAATTGAATGCATTTTAGTAGTTGACCCCAGGTCTTTTTAGCTGCAGGGACTTCGCTACTGCTTCCAACAGCCCACTACACCTTTCTGTAGTAGATTACACTGTGTAAGGTGTGGCAAAAGGGAGTGTGAGTCTGTTCCTTAGCCATCACAGGTCACAGCTAAATGAGTAATTACACTGACATTCTCCCACAGTGTCCAGGCTGCAAACAGTGCAGTGCAGTTCAGCACTTGCAGCTGTGGGAGTGCTGTCTTTCTAATATGAGTACTTATTCAGGTTTTTGCTTAGGTGAAAAATGCCTTTCTGATCCCAGTAATTCTAAGCAAACTGTCATCCAATTTCTAAATTTGATGAAAGCATTTTCTTTTATTGTTTTACAACTCTGCTTAATTAAGGAAAAGTTTCCCTTTAGCTGTATCGAAGAGACCTTTCTTTTGAAAATCGTGTGTGTGTGTGTGTATTTGTGTATAAAATATTATATATATATATAAAAATCTCTGTGTGTGTATATAAAATATATATGTATAGTATATATGTATGTCTAGAGATAGATAAATAGATAGATAGATAGATTGATTTCACTCTCTGGTAGTTATTTGGCCAGTTCATAGTGGTTTAACAGTAAAAACTTTGATAATTTTGAGCACACCAAAACCTTTCATAAAAGTAAGGAATCAACATATTCTGGTTTGTAATATATTACGATATATTCTACTCATAGCCATGTATCTCTTCTGTCTTAAGAACTGAAGATTGAGTAGTAACAAAATAAGTGAATCTTATTATGTATGGAAACACAGCTGAAGGGTTGCTGTTCCAGATATAATAAAAGGATTTCCTTTGTTCTTTTTCCCAGGAGTTTTTTCAATTCATTATACGTTCAGTCAGAAGACAGTTCAAGGCATAAAAATTCTCCTTAACCCAAATGAGTCAAAACATAAAGTTTTTTTTACTACCTACACATCATACAGTAGCACCTCAGTGCTACTCAACCATTTCTGTGGGTTGACCCCAGCCAACAGCCAAACACCCACACAACTCCTTGCTCAGTCCCCTCTTCGACTGGCTCTCTCCCTTGATATTATGCTCTGAGAGATTTGCAGTCCCTTTCGCTCTGAGTGGCCATCCTTCTGTGTTCCTGCCTATCCCTCCAGTAAGGACTGATCAGCAGAGGGCCTCTCAGATCCGGAGCATATACACCACAGGCATGGTCTGCTGTGTACCTGCTGCCTTGTCCTGGCACCCGACTGGAACCTGCTCACTCTCCTCTCCCAGCATACGGAGGAAAAAGGAGGAAACCAAGAAGACTCATGAGAGGAAATCCTCTGTTCCCCTCATGGTGCCAGACATGCTGTCCCAGAGGAGAAGAGGAAGGCACACCACTGCCTTTGAAGACACCATGGCTGAGACAGAGACCCAGCTCCCAACTCTGGTGATCATTCTAGTAGGCAGAAGGAACACTGGGAGCAGAGGTCAATATGTCCATACCAGAAGTCATAATTAAAAAACAAAGGGAGGATTTTTGGCTGCATTATTCTTTTTTGGAGTAGTCAAGTGCCCTTCTCTTGGCAAATATTCACCACCAAGAAGCTGGCAGATAGTACCAATCTTAATAGCATGTGTAGTTTGTGGATGGAGAGTATAAAAACTGTCAGTAGAAGACAAACATAAACCAGTTTTAACTCCAGGCATAGAGGAAGTTCATCTTTATGTGCCTATCCATCCATGGTGCCTCATGGCATTCGGAGCTGCAGTCTGAGCCAAGATAGGGCCTTAACTAAAAAGGCATCATGTTAGCTGAAGTTTTTGTGATGCTTCCTATAGTCTACAACAATAGTAAGTTCTGGAATTTTTGCTCCGGGGATGGCTGCTCATATGAGCTGCTGACACTAAAGGAACTTTTACTGTAAGAACAGTAAGGAAATTCTGAAGCAGTGACAGAAAATGCATCTGCAAAACTAGGAAAAGGGAGGAAGGAGACCACAGCAAGGCACAGAAGAGACTATATATCTCTAGTGAAGACAATGCATCAGTCTAAGGATTAATCAAAATAGGAGTGGATTCCAGTCGATTATTTTAGCAATGGGACGTTTTCTTTTCTAGATTAAGTGTATGTAGTACTAGAACTCTAAAAAATAATGATCAGAGACAGGTGCTGTCTGAATTAAATGAACAACGATTGCACACAGAAGCAGAAACCTTGAGGAAAAACACATTTGAAAATATTCCTCACAAGCGTTCGTCAAACTAGAATTTTGCAGTTTTAATATTCCTTCTGTCCAAAGGATAGCTCCCAGTAATGTCTGTCCTGGTGATGAAGGTAAAAGTAAAATTTGTGCTTCACAACAGGAAGGAAAAAGACACCTTCAGACTACTTTGAGATTTTGTAGTCTTGCACCAAAGGGAAAGCAAAAACTTTTCCCTTGAAAGCAATGGCAAGAATTCATTTAATTCAGTTATTTTAGGATTTTATACCAGAGGGGCATAAAGAGATTGAGGATACAAAATATATGTACCAGTAGCCATCCACTGCAGCTATCCTACATTTAATATATGGGCTGTATGGGGGTGACCCTTCTCAGATCCAACTGTGTCTGACCTAATTAGTTCAGAACGAGCACACAAGTACAGGTGTAAGCGTAACCTAAGACACACAGAGCAACAATTAATATGAGTTAAATAAACTTTTCCATGTATTGACATTTTGCTGTGCAAAGACTACTCCAAAAAGAAAATAAAGTGGTGAAAAGTTCCAATTATCCATGGAAAGACTCTTTCCTTAAAATCTGCTCATTTTCTAATAAAGTCTGTCTTCTAAACAGTGGAATTTGAAGCTGAACATCTGTGAAATGAATATTTTCAGTACGTGCTAATTCAGAATGTGCTGCAGGCAAAAAAGGTGCAGCAGCTGTGAGCACCACAGGTTCTGGTTGGGTGCCAGTACAAGGCAGTAAGTACACAGCAGACCTTGACTGCTGTGTACACTTTCCAGATCTGGGAGGACCTCTGCTGAACATTTCTTACTGAAATGATAGGCAGGAACACAGCAGGAAGGCCACTCATAGCAAAAGTTAGTGCAAGTTTTGTGGAATATTTCAGGGAAGAGATGAAATTAAGGAATCAGAACTAGAAAGTCTCAGAAAGTTTATGATGATTAATCCAATGAGTTGAAAGAGATACTGGAAAATAATAAGAAACTTCCACAGATGCCAAAAATAAACTTTGACCACTAGCAGGATCAATTTTTTACTCAGCAAAGAGGCTGCACCTGGAAAAAAAAAGTTTGGCCCTGGGTTCAATGTGTATATATATATATGTGTGTGTGTGTGCATATGCGTGCGTGCACGCGTTCACATATGTGCATTTATATAAGTAAAATGGATGAAGAAAAATGTTGATAAAATAATTCCAATGTTGAAAGTATACCATAATTATCAAATGTTTGATTATATTAAACAGGCAGCAACAGGTCACATCTTATTTTGAGGATCCAATGGGTTAAATGTCCTCTGTGGGTTAAAAGTAATGGTATGTGTTACAGTAGTACTGGGTAGCCCTCTTTGGAAAGATCACATCAGTTGAAAGTTAGGCAGTGCTAGGCAAAATGAAATGCTATATTCATTTCTGTATGGATCCAGCTAACTATACTTTGGAGCAAAATTGTACAAGAGCAGGGGACTGGGGAAAGGGAGGCCCGGAAACAGAAGAGAAGGAAAAGGAGACAGTGAGGAGGTACCTGCTGAAGATGAATAGGGCCAGTTGGGGTCAAAAAAAAGGGGGAGCAGCCAAGGAGCAGTGACAGAGGGGTAAGAGCAAGTCTGACTTGATTACATCTAACAGAGGCAGTAGCTGTTCTCAACACTGCAGCAGGAAGCAAGTTGGCACAGGTCACCACTAGCCTGAAGAGCTGGAAACACTATTGATCACATCCAGTTGCAAGCATGAGCAGGGTGTCCTGCAGAGCCTGTCTCAGCACACAATAAAATGGGGTAACTATACCTGAGTGCTGGTTATTAGTGCTGTCTGGGTCCTGGAATAAGTCCAGGGCAGACAGAGGAGAAAAGAGTGAAACAAGAAACCACAAATGGCAAATATCTAGTGAATTTAAAACCTTCCTGAAAAGCTGAGAATAAAGAGTAGAAGCCAGGGCTCCTTTCATGCCTCCAGTGGGACAACACCAAATTTCACCTTTATTTGTTCTCAGTCCAGGAAGGATTCCTGAATATGGGAACTTGAGAAATACACTTCAGGGGTTTCGAGTTCTTTCGGCCTTGTTCCTGATTCCTTGGATACAGAGGGAGATGATAAAAATATCCTGAGACCCTCCTACAGGATCATGACACAGTCTCTTCCATGCTTGCTCCTGAAGCTGTGGCTTCCTCTCCCACCTTGGGGTTACTTGGGATGACCATTCAGTCCTCCAGAGAGCCAAGTGTGCAGGAGCTCTCCTTTCTGCCATGCTCCTGGAAAGATCCTGGTGCAGACGACGCCATTCTGCTTCTAACACCACTGACAGTGGCCACACATCCTCACTGTATTTGAGAGGATTTAACCACAGGAGTTAATGTGAGAATAAGGAGATGCTGTAATGGAGGTGACAAACACAGTACTCTTCTCCTGGGCTAGTAAGCACCAGCTGCAGGGGAGTCATGATGGGGGGCTAACCCTTCAAGTTCTACATACACACAGTAGGTGTGTTTATTCCTTCTCTAGCTTGATGTATTTTAGACTACATCTTAAGTAGTTTAGAGTGTTACTTTCTTACAATAGGTGATGATGGGACTAACAGAGGGCAGAAGGGAGAACACTTCTTCTCAACCAAGTTAAAACAAGTCCTACACAAACCCAAGTAAAACAGATGAATATGCGTGTGCTAGTTTCTATATGTGGTTTGTCAGCTATTTGCCTACATGTATTTAACACCCACAGAAAGCCTAAGGCATCAGCCATAGACATCATGCCACTTGCTTTTTTCAGAGACTTTGCAGAAACTCCAAAGGACTTAAATTACAGATATTATGATGCTATGAATGACTGATAGAAGTATATTACTCTCCAATGCGTTGGTTGGCTTGATGTAAGCAAAAGTGCAGCTAGTGCATTGTGGCTTGAGACTAATTCTGCTGGACTCCAAATACAGCCTTTAGCAGCCCAGGAAAATTTGCTTGTGTTTGTTACATAGTCATTTTCTTTTATTTTCTTCTGTGTTATGTACCTGAAAGAGTGCTATAAGCTGGGTCTTGGGGTTAACTGCGGTATTTTAGTACCTATATGCAGGTGCAGACAACTGACAAATTAGTGAAGATAATTCTGATTCCTCCATCTTTTGCCTCACCTGTTTACGCTAGGTGAAAGATGAGTTTAATTTGGATTTGGCTAGTTAACAGCAGTAGCATACATAATTTGGAAGCTGAAACATACCCCAGTTCAACTCCTTGACAGAAAAAAGGTCTTTATTTCTAGGACAAGGAGAGCAGTGAAACAGAAGAGAGAGAGAAGGGAATAGTGAAGAGACAGAAGACAGGAGAAGGGGACCCTGACCTTAGTGAAACCATTTAGTGAATGATTTATATATAATAAGTAGCAATCTGGATAAAATCTTGATTCAGTTGAAATTAAGGATTACAGCAACTTCCATATGAAGTTGATTTTAAGAGAAAGAGAGCATGAAATCCCATTTGTATACACTATTTCCATGGGAGCTACAGTAAATATTTAATATTCTACAGCCATAATGGAACTATGCCTGGGTAACCAAACACATATTCTTAGAAAAATCAAGGAACCTTTGTCCAAGGCACACATCTCACAGAAATCTTTGTGTTCCCTCCACCATCCACTTTAGGACACAGCATCTATCTGCATGCCTTTGTGAGAGGGATCAATTCACTTATAGCTCAGGGGTTCATTTGGAGAGCTGGTACTTACTGAGACTCTCATGTTTCTATCTCACTGTCTTATCCTGTCTCCCTTTAAAATATCTGAGTATAGATGGATGCTGACTATATGACTATCTTGATATGCCTGTTTCCTAATAAACATCTGATATCATGTTAATTTTATGTCCCACATCAATGATAGTGCCCTTTTCTTTTGAGAGAAAAGGGGTTTCCTTTTGCTAAGTAGCAAGGTACTGAACGCCCTGAGAAAAGAAAAGGGAAATAGAGAGGTCAAACTGTATTTGTTTAGTAGTTCTGTGCTAAGGCCCACAGAAAAAGAAATGTAACACATGGAAAATTTGTGAAATAATAAGTCAGAAACCCCGATGAATGGCTTTCAGAAGAAAGAGTTTGGGTAAGGATGTTACTGAAGAAGGAAATGGACAGAAAAGGAGACGATGCAGCACCACAGACCACGGAGAGCTCAGAGTTCTGCAGGGTGCCATGGTAAGGAGAATCAACAGACCCTAAGCCCAGTGTAGGCATGAGCTGCTGATTGAAAAGAAATATTGTTTTTACATCAGTGTTACAGAGGAGATTTCAAAAGCATTCCAGAAACTCCCACAATGATGAAGGATTCCTAATCAGTGAATAACATGACATCTCTGTCATTGAGGAAAAACTGATATTTTACAAGATTCTTAATGGCATGTAACAGACTGGAGCAAAGCCTCTTATTTTCTGAATTCCTAGACATTGCACTTTTTAATGGAACAGTTGGTTTGGAAACTACTAGTATAAAAATCACCTTTATACTACTTTATACTAGTATACTAAATCACCTTTAAAAAACCATTTTTAATTGCGAAAGTTTTGATTTTGAATGCTATCCTGTCACATTAAACTTCTCCAGACAATTTGAATAATGACTTTTCTTCCTCCCACCCTCTCAATAAAATGCCTGTTTAGCCTTGTAATCAATTGCAGTATTTCAAATAAATCACTTGGTACTCTATACTTCAATGTATTTTTTGCCTGTTTTTGCTTTTGTAGTAAAATGAAACTGGGTTTGCATGCTGTTAAGGTTGGTTTGGTTTCTTTAATTTAAATTAAATCTTTTCGACTCCTGCCATTCCAATGTGCCAACTTTTAACCCAGGAGAATGGTGAAACATCTGCAGAAACTCAAATATTAGCCAGACTGATCCCTCTGTACAAGGCAAATGAGCATTCTGTAAATACAAACCCTCTTTGTAGATTTCCAGCTTCAGACTTCTCTCTTCTTTGCACTGGAAATAACTTTAAGAAAATTTCACTTATCTGCACACAATCACAAGCTTTGCCCTGGGGCCTGCAGAAGGCCTACAGAAGGGATCAGTCTCTTCCAAGGTCTTTGTTGACATCCTGCAGTCAGCATCCTTTTCCTCTTCCCACGGGTCTCTCACAGAGCATCACAAGTGGAAATCATGCCCAGAAATCCTCTGTCGTGCACCTGCTTTCCATTCCGCTTTTTTCATCACTGTCAGTTGGAGACCAGGGTATTCCTTGACTCATTCTTCCCGTCACTGAACTGCTTTAAATGCTTGTTTTATATGTTCAAATCCAGGTTCTTGCCTTTTCTCAGGCTCTTCTCAGATCATCTTTAAACTCTCTGTAAATATGAAGTTACTTAACTCCAGTTCCAACCACCCCTCCCTTGATGTGTCTAAGGAAGGCAGTTTCTACATCTAAGATGTGAAAACAGATGCAAAGACTAAGATGTAATTGCAGTATTGTCATCTTTAGTGAATGAAACATTTGGAGTAATTAAGAAGCCATAATGTAGCAGACTAGGAGTTCTACAACATACAGCTATTACATTTGTATCTTGACTTAATTTTTGCTAAGTTCTGTTTTTTGGGAGCATAACACAAAACTAAATGTCAGGGCAGCTGTTTGTAAAATGTTAGTGAGTAGGTTTTATCTTTATTATCTTCATTATCTGTATTATCCTTACCGTCTACATCTTCTACATCTTCTGCACCATCTCTATCTATAAGATGGGTATTATTATAATCCATTAAGGCTACGAAACTTAGCACATGGATTTGTAGCGCTATGCTGTAAACAAACATTTCATTTACACAGAGGTCGCCTTTTTCTTTTTTTAATACAGGTCCTTAGGGAGTAACTCTGGTGTTCATTTTGCAAGACATGCCCCCCCGAGGTCTGACAGGCAGTGTGCAGAACCCAGAGAACTCTGCCCACGGCGAAACGCCTCAGCTTCAGAAGCAGCTGCTGAGCTCTGCAACACGTTTCCAGGCCCTCCTGCCCAGCAGCTCCCCAGTCCCCCCCATGTGGGATGAGAAGTACCAAATGGAGCATGCAGAATAGAGAAGCTGGATCTTTGCTGTGCATCTGATCTCCAGATGGAACCTTCCAGCCTGCTTTCTGGAAACACTTTCAGGAAGCACGTGGTTGAAAGAATTGAGGAAGCATCTATACCAAGACTTGGGGATAGAAGAATAAAATAGAACAGAACAGAACAGAATACAATACAATATTTCAGTTGGAAGACTAGATAATCATCTAGTCCATCTGCCTGACCACTTCGGGGGTGACCACTAGTTAGAGCAAATTATTGAGGGCATTGTCCAAACACCTGTTAAATATTGACAGCTTTGGGGCATCAATCACCTCGCTAGGAAGCCTGTTCCAGTGTTTGACCACTGTCTGTAAAAAAATGCTTCTTGATGTCCTCTCTGAGCCTCCCCTGTCATTATTTTGTGCCATTCTCACACACCCTGTCACTGGATGACAGGGAGAAGAGATCAGCACCTCCCTCTACACTTCCCCTCCTCAGGAAGCTGTAGGAAGCAATGACATCACCCTCAGCCTTCTTTGCTCCAAACTAGACAAACTCAAGGTCCTCAGCTAGTCTTCCAAAGCCTGACATTCCTTTCAGTCTTTTCACCAGCTTTGTTGCCCTCCTCTGTATGCAACTCGATGAGGTATGGAGACAAAGTTGTTTTATCAGCAGTGATATTTCTCCTTTTTCTGACACCATTCTTTGATTAATGGTAGAAGAAGGCAGCTCTCCATGTGTTTATTTGGTGTTGTCTTCTTTCTGAAGCTTTGCTGTGTACTTTGAAAAAGTCTCATCCTGGCAAGAAAGGCAGAGATGAAGATGCTGCAGCCTGCAGCAACCACTGCTTACTTTCCTGAGTCAGTTTCTTTTTGGCTGGCAACAGATTTCCGCCTGAGAAACCCTGAGGTCCAGCATTATTAGTGGTATCATTTGTAATGGGTGGCATTGACTTGGAGGAGTACACAAGGATATTATTAGATGGAACATGAACCATAGAATCATAGATGGAAGGGACCTTTAGAGGTTATCTACTTAACTCCCCTGCAATAAGCAGGAACATTTTAAACTAGTTCAGGTTTCTCAGAGCCCTGTCCAGCCTGACCTTGACTGTTTTCAGGGATGGAAAATCTACCACCTCTCTGGGCAGTATGTTCCAGTGTTTCACCATCCTCATTGTAAAAAATTCCTTCCCTGTATCTAATCTGAATAAAGCAGTGACTGATAGATTGAGCGCACTGTATGTTAACCACAAGCAAAACATATACTGCTATCATCTTCAGTCTCCATTTTGATACTTTTGCTCTGGAATAGTCACACAAATGTGTGCCTCTGTCCCACAGCACTGCTCCATTCAGGAGAATGGAAACTGCAATAAAGATATCATTTACCTCACAAAAAATGTGTGCTTTCTCAGCAATTCCAGAGAATTTGGACATTGATTGGCTGGGAGTAAGCTGTTAGAAATCTTAGGGATGTGCTGATAGAATATCAATACTGCAAACCTTGCAGGTTGAAAACTCAGGTTATCCACTCAAAGGATCCTGTGGGATTATTCTGCTTTCTTTTGAAACAGCACTTTTTTCTGGTCTCCTGGATTACTATTATTTTAAAACTCCCACATTATCCTTTCCTGAGGAGGAAAATTTTCTGTAAAATCCACAGGAATGATGAGGTGTTTTCCCTGTTTGGACACCACCCATTAACACTGTTGGGATCAAGCTGTTTCATATTACCTCTGCCTGCACTTCTACCAAACTTCATCTTCTATACTATCTTTGTACTAGCAAGACAGGCTGTGATAAGGCATGGGGCATATTTTCCTTTTCGTTCTTGCCACTACTGGTTTCCAGGAATGGGTAGGACCTTCCACTTCAACATCACATCTAGCATCCTTCTGCGTTCTATAATGTTGAGAGGTGGTAGTATTTGGAGCATCACTCTCTCAATTGATGGTGACCTACAGCAGCATCTAGTGGCTCAAGCATTGTTTCAAAGAAGATTTTGGTCTGAAATTGTCAGACACGAGGAATTTGTTTGCACATTGCAATCAAGCATAATTTCTCCAAAACCACAGCACCAGTGATAGTATGATGTTTGGCAACCTTGGTGTGCAGAGAGGCTTTACAGCTGGGTGAGCAGTTTGAATGTATCACCTCTTGTGTGCAGACCTGATGGCCTTCACGGAATGACCCAAGATCCCACTGATAGTGAGCACCAGAATACTGTAAGATGTGAATAGCAAAAGAAGAATGAAGCTGAACAACACAGCAGTGAAGCAGAGTGTGTGGTAGCCACGCTTGTAGAACCAGATTGATGAGTAGCTTCCTCCAGTGCTGCCTGTCCATCGGCTACAGCCTGTCCTGGGAACAGAGCTGCTACACAGAGGTCATTGGCTGTGTATGTAGTTGATGAGTACACAGACCAGCTACTTGCCTGGGCAGAAAAATAAAAAAATAACAAAACTAAACACTGACAGCAAATTTTGTCCCATGTTTTGGGAAGGAGTCTGAATATCAGTATCTAATACCTTGTATCAAAGCGGAGTTTCTGCTCCTGTCTTTCAAGGGTTGCTAAATGAAAGAGTTGCAGATACTTGCGGAGAGTTTCCCCATTTCTCAGGACCTAAGAAATCATGCAAAGAGATGTTGTGCGTTAATTCTATGCCTATGTTTCTTCTGGAGAAAATTGCAGATTTATTCCTAGAATTCTTCTGGTAACACAAGCACTATGTATGTTCTGCAGCCGTTTCTTGAGAACGTTACGCTTCTGGAGAACCAGTGGTTTCTGCCTGCTATTTATGTCTGTCTCTGTTCAAAGGGAGGCAAAATTAAGAATTTAAAAAAAAAAAAAACATCCAGCAGCTTGGGAGGTTCTTGTGCCTGTCACCACTAGGCTGAAAGTATACGTCTTCTTGAAAATTGTCCTGAATACTAACCACTGGCTGCTTACTGTAAAAAAGAATCAGTGTGGTTTGGCAGATAATCAATCTCCTGATGAGCCTATTTACCTTCAGCCCAGCTCCCTCCTCTACTATGCAATTCCTGCCTCTACCTTCCGAAGTCCAGACACATATTTAAAGCATTTATGCTTGTTTTCTGTGCATAACTGTTTCCAGTCAGAAATTGGTTGTAATCCCTTCTTTGTACTTTCTCAGGTTAGGTTTGCATATGGGAATGTCTGTCTTCCTTGGGCTTATTCTGCATTTTTCCCCACTACAGAGCAGTTTGATCCTCTGAAGCAGATGGGTGAAGCAAGCACTAGCAGAAGGGTTTGCTAGTACTGCCTTGCCTTACATAAGTATGTGGGCTTAGGTGCAATTGTTTTACAAGGGATTTCTCACCTTTATAAGACAGTGAGTTACTGTGATAACAGGGTCTGTGTAATTACCAGCGTGATGCAGGACTTCATCTGAACACGCCAATTCAAGCAGATTGAAGTCTCCTTTCAGACTGTTGGCAAGTTGCCTGATGTTTGGGTTGTTTGTTTTTTTTTAATTTGAACAAAATATTTGCCATTCCAAAATACTGTGGGGGTACCCAATCCTGAGAGGGTGCTGCTCTCCTTTGAAATCCCCTTTTTCCCAGCTGCCAAGTTGCCCCAGGACAGAGGCAGGCCCTTTTCAACTGCTTTGACAGAATGGAGTGGCTTAAAATGGCCAGAAACTGTGCAAAGAGAACACTGAGCAATTTAAACTAATTCTGCATTTGAGATAGATCTACAGAAGAAAGCCAGAGTTTGAACTGATCACAGCAATTACCTGTGTGTGGAGGTAATACCCTGTATGTAGTTTTTGCAACATTTTTCAGAGCAAAGAAATGAGGGAGCGCAGCAGATGGGTTTTTCACAGAAGTCATCTTTTACAAAGTGCAGCAGTTCATGAATGCTGGATTAACAGATACAAGCCTGTATTGAATCAAGTTATCAGATCTGTCTGTCAGTGCTCAGCTCCTTGCCTTGGTTGCAGCTTCTGTAAATTACCTGAGAGTTTTTGAAGGCATTGGTGCGTTTCTCTGTTGTGTCTGTAACAACATTAAGGCTGAAATGATTTTGTGATAGGTTTAAAAATAATGCTGTAGTGCCTGCTTCAAATCTGGCTGAAGTTAATGGGAACTGGCTTACACAAGTTTCAGTCAAGGTCCGGGGATTTCAAGAAGTTGTTCAGAACTGCCTGCATTTATTACATTATTATGTGGTTCTCTGTGTTATAGTAGGTGTGAGGCCCCTAGCCAAGATAGTTTTCAGCTGCTACAACAGCTGTTCCCCAGGCAGGAAAGCAGTGCACAGGAACAAGGGCTGCAGCAACAGTCCGAGTTTTGACCACACCAGACATCTCAACTCTTCCAGCACAAGGTGTGAAGTCTACAGTCACGGCATATCACAGGGCAGCAGCAAAGACCTTGGCCCCATTCCCCTCTTTCCCCTTGGCCATCAGGGAGGGTCAGTGAGCAGTCAGGTGGTATTAGCCTGTCTGGGCTGCCCTGGGGGGCTTCTCACTCCACTCCAGCTGGCAATTGTATCTGTGCACGTTTGCAGCCTCATCACCAGTACTGCAACAGGTGCCTCAAACAGCATCCCCCACATCCTTGGTCTCCTTTTTAGCCAATGGGATTGAGATGTACACTTTCTAGGAGCACGGTTGTTATGGTCTGGTGCCTTCCAAGAACTTATCACTTTGCTAGAGTATCTCAGCAGAGAATCGGCTCTCTCCTGTGCTAGTGTCCAGATGCACATATAGCACTGATAGTGTCTCTGTCCCCAGGAAATTCACAGTCAAGAATTTATAGCAGAGCTACTTAATACATTTTTACTATTTTCTGCTGGGTAATTTTATCATTATGATTTTATGATTGGGAAGGGAGTGTTTTCTACTCTGACAGGCTAGTGTTTCACATAATACCACCTTCAGATGAGGAAACCTCATCCTTTGCCTGGGACATGAGAAGGATAACCAAGAAATCAAATAATTTGGGGGAGTACAGAGAAAACCGGAAGAATTTGTACTCTGAGTTGGGTATATAAGCCGAAAAAAAGTAGAAGTTACCAGTACCGAAGCTCATAGGATCTTGTGGTAGTTCTCTGACAAAACTCCATCTCTTCTGGAGTTTGCAAATCATCAAATTTGCCAAAGGTGAAGCAGCATGTAAGAAATGTGACAACTGCTTTTGCACAGCTTAGTTCCCATGTTGATCTCTGCTCTCATCTCTACCTGCTGTCAGCCTGAGAAGCACCTTAATATGTGAGGTCCTGACTGCAAATTTCTAACTTAAAAACTCCACACATAAGCTTCCTAACACTGCACTTGCAATGTTTTTCAGCCAGCCCTTCTCCCAAGCCTGGATGTTGCTGGCAACACCTTTATTTCAAAACCTAATGCTTCTACCTACACCTCTCTCTAGTTTTTGTGTTTCTGATGTGTCAGAGTGATTTTTGTGTTGTTATATTTGGAAATGTGGGATAAGGGAAAAATAGCTTGCACATTAAAGCTGCTGTTGACCCTTTGCGAATGACTTCTTGTCTTATCCTCCTTCAAAGAGGTACTCTCCTAAGGTAAGCATGCTCAGGAGGAAGGAGGGAGCAGCACATCCAACCATGAAGCCTCATGTTTGGTAGGAGATAATTGTTCCTGCCAGAATATGAAGTAACTCCTGTATCCCTGCCAGAACAGTTGCTTTATGTGTGCTCCCTAATAGCTCATAATGAACCACAAACAAGCTTTTAAAGTAAGGATAAGGACACACGTGCTTATAATGTTCACATCCAGAGAATTGAACAAAGAGCCAAAGAATAGAGCAGCTGAAGGGGGACACAGGGTGTTCTTCGGCACTTCATTAATTAATACACTGGGTCTGTGAATTACAGTATTTTCACTTTTGGAGATACTTAAACACTCAGATTTTTCCAGAAAGGCATGCCTCCAATCAGTGTCTTGGAAGAAGGGTCCTGATCCTGAAAAAAAAATGCACATAGGTGGTTTCCTCCCTCCATGAATTCAGTGAAGATATATGCAGGAAGAAGTCACAGCCAGGCCATTTGTTTGCAATCACATAAGTCTTACAGCAACATCTGTTAAATGAACTTGGCACCTACTTCAATCTTCCGAAATCATGGTGTATCTCCCCATTGACTTGGATGGTCTTCAGCTTCTGTCCTCACTTTTTTTTTTAAATATATTCTTAAAAGTTTTTAAAATATGACTGTTTATTCCTGTAATAAACCAGATTTTAAAAGGATACCCATGGCACTTGTCTGATGCTTTCCATCCACATATCTCACTCATAAGAAGAGTTGAATACATGTGGGTTTTATATCCACTTTTGACCACTGGGATAGGAGAAGCACACAATGGCCAGATGACTCACCCAAGGTCAGAGCAAGTCAAAGGCTTAAAAAGAAATTCAAGTCTCCCTAGTTTTGCAGGTCGTATCCACAGGAGAATGTTTCCTTTTACATGAAAGGAGCAAAAAAACCTTTTATTCATTTATGGGAAGGAAAAACACAAGTATCCCTGGGGATGACAATAAATTATTAGTCCAAACTTCACAGAAGGTTTTTATGCTGTATGATTTGCAATATCCAGCACAATTCAACAGTTGTGGCATTAAATAATAGACAGAAATTAAAAGCTATAAGCAAAGGGGGGAAAAAATATTTTTTCATAAAATGTTGGAAGAAAGCAGGAATTGGTGTGGCAAGAAGCTGCAGGCAAAAGTATTATAAGGCTCTGGAAGCGTGAAGTCTCTTGCACCAAGATGCAAGTTTATATTAATCTGTAGCAACAAGGGTTACTCAAGTTCAAATGTATACAGCGCATACACATACATACAAAGGGAGCAACATGTTAAAATACAGTTTAGGTTGAGCTTGAGGCAGTTCCTTATTACTTTAATTCACACAAATAGTTCCAGGGCAGTTGTTGGTACCTCTCTGTTTGACTAAAAAGATAAAGGTCTCTGGGGCTCAGACCAGCTTTTAACTTGGCCAAATGGCTAGAACATATTTTCAAATGTCATTTTTTCTCTCTACTATTTCTGAGGGCATTCTCAACAAAAGTCTATTTTGTTTTTTCTCCTATTTTAAAAATTTCAGGCCTCAGCGAAAGCAACAGAGTGATAAAGAAGAACAGGAACTGTTGGAAGAAGGAAACCTGTAGTAGGAAGTAGGAAATCTGTAGAGACCCAGAATAGTTTACCTTCCTGAAGCCAGGAGCCCTGTCCTACTCCTGCTTTATTTCACACATCGTATGCCAATGTCAGGCCAGGTCCATGCTTTTGTTCTCTATATGTTGCCATAGCATAAAACACAGCATAATTGCAATTGCTCTTTGCCCATAGAGCCACCAATGCTGTATGCACATAGGAGTGCAGCTGTTTAGAGAACATCCCAGTATTCATTGGCTGCAGAAGGGTGTGAACGGAGGATTAAGTTGTATCAGGCATATCGAACTGCAGCAAGAAACCTCTATGGAAAGAAATTGTTATGTGGAGTCAAACCCAAAGAACTCAAAGTTCTCACAGAAGCAATGAAAACAAGCCTTTTAGATAGGGCATTGAACTCAAGGGTCAATTTTCCAGCAGTTCAGCCGCAGATTTGCTTAGTTCTGAGCTAGTTAAATAGATTCGTTAGAATACAGGTGCAGACAAATCAAAACCCCTGAAAATTACCTCCCTTCTTCCTATACAAGGTACCTTCAACACCAGCATTTCTCAGAAAACAGTAGCTGCTTCAGGCAGCCACTGAAACTCCAGCTCCTCTCTCCAATCAGTCGTCTAGTGGGAGAGGTCTGCAGTTGGCAGAAGGGTGTTGTGAATTTCCCCTAAGAGCCACATGTTTCTCTTTTGCTAATACTAGTTAGTATTTAATTCACTTTGTTACTAGGAATTTCACTGAGGCCTGAGCTCCTTGCCCCTGTATTAACAGAAAGTTTCCCATTGCTTTCACTGCATGTACAGCTGGGCCTGGTGCACAAATAGCCAAGGCAGATTTTTCACTACAGAGACTATTATTCATCCTCTATGCTTATGTTGCTTTGACAACAAAATTCACAGGGTGATTGTATAGAATATCATTTGAACATGTATCTTTAGAGGTTCATGGGGGAAAAAAAAAAAAAAAACACTAATGGAGTCATATCCTGGAATCACTGACTTCTCTCCCCCTTAAAAAAATAAACTAATAGCAGTTTCAGTACATTTCCAACCACTTTTGACCGCGCTGATTCCAAAGAGAGAAGAGTTATGGGAAATTATGACATTTAGAGGAAGGGCTGTTTCTGAGCTGTACTAGTATATTTGGAGGAAAGGTTACCAGACCAGAGTTGCATTTTATCTAAAGGGAGGTTTTCTTTCTAATGATGCTGGCAATTATGATTAATCTAAATGGTTTGGGAATTCCACCCTAATCTAAGATCATAGTTGGACAATTTTGAGAAGACATGTGGCATGTTGTTGCACTCAGATCATGCTGTAGATGTTTACTTGTTCCAGCCCTTCATCAAGGACCTCACATAAAACATTACACCCATCAGAAAAACATAATGAGAATAACTCCACCGT
The DNA here is from genome assembly GCA_013396775.1 of Cephalopterus ornatus. Classification (NCBI taxonomy): domain Eukaryota; kingdom Metazoa; phylum Chordata; class Aves; order Passeriformes; family Cotingidae; genus Cephalopterus; species Cephalopterus ornatus. Next base: position 6,701 of record VZRE01000990.1, on the reverse strand, counting down.
ATAAAGACATTTTATATATAAAAGATTGGCAGCTTAAAAGGTCAAGTTAAGTGAAATATAACCATTGGGGTTTTTTCTATTCAGAAGTCCTGTAACTGGGTCTATATGCCCTAGAAAGTTGGGCAAATGTCCTTTATTGTCCTGTTTCACTTAAACATTTAAACATGCTTATGCTTATGAATCCTGACATGGATGATAAACTGAGACAGAGTGGGGGACTATGTTTGGAATGGCTTTTTTTTGACATGCCACATATTGGATTAAATACTTTTTTGCTTCACAAAAGGGCCAATAACTAATCAACTCTACTCAGACTGAATGTTTAATAGGCATTAAAAAAAAAAAAGGTCTAATTAAAATAGTAGACTAATCCTACCCGTACTTAAAACTTGCTGTTTCTGCAGTATGATGTGGATTAGAGAAGAGATACAAAGCAGCAAGAATGTGTAATTCACATCGTCTTGCAATTGCTCACAGGACATACAATAATTTATGTTCCTTCTAAACTGTGTTGAGTCTCATTTGGATGGTACGAATAATTCAGGAAAGACTGAGCTGGGCTGTTAATTCATAAGTAGAAGGAAAAAAACATGGCATTTACACAAGGAAAATATGTTGCTAACATAGCTGCAAAAGTTTTCATATGCTCTAAAATAAAGTCACATATATCCTTGTACCTGAATGCAACACAGAGACCTAAGAAATTCTTTCCCCCCCCCTCAATCTCACAGACTTCTTTCCATTAGGTTCTTATATACTGAAAAAAAAGGTTTTAGGAGCTTAGTGGAACCTCATGAACTATGAATTAAGACTTAGAATTATATATACTTGCTCTAAGACCAGCACTCTCCAGTACAACAGCCATATCCAAACCAAAATTAAAATCGTAGCTGCTACCTTGCACCAAATGCCATTCGGTTCTTCACGGTGGGGTTGAGTGCTTGGGGATGGAGACGTACCAAGATCTAATCCCTGTGGGCCTTTTGGTCTCTTTGCAGCATTGTATGGTGGCACTGTGACCCCACAGTATCGCCGTGATGCTGAGACTCCAGACAGTCTTCCCCATGACACCTCATGGTCTTCTTCAACCAACACACATCTCCAGAGATTAAGGAGTCCCAGTGACTCGGCTTACATACCACAGCGTACAGGCTTACTAGCTATGGCTCAAGCACAGCTGGAAAGATATAATGGAGGTCTCAGTTGTGAGAGTGCCTCAGAAAGCATTTAAGTAGATTAAAAAAAAGGCCATTTGTGCTGGCAGGGATAAATAGCTAGTTGAAAAATAAGAAAATAAGAGCCAGGATAAAATATGATGTTTCGTGATAGATGAATGTTACCAGGGCGGTTCCACAAGATCTGTACTGGGATTTGTGTGTTTCAAAGTTGTCATAGCTAATACGTACATGAAGGTTAAAAATGAGGCAAGGAAATCTGCAGAAGACAAATAATTATTTGTGATAATGAAATGTGCAATTGTCTGCAAACAGCTACAGAAGGATCTCACAATACTGAGTGATGAAGCAATAAAATCTCAGATTAAATTCAATGGGAATCATAAATGAAATGTCAATAAATGCAAGTAAGGTGCATGAAGGACAAAAAACAACTATCTATATGACTATATACACAGTGATGAACTCTAAATTAGCTATTAGCTAGGGAAATTAGCTGTTACCAATCTAGCAAGAGATCTGGAAGTCATTATGGATAGTGCTCTGAAAAGTCAGCTCCATGGCAGTGAAGTGACAAAGAGTGCATTGGGAATTATTAGGGAAGAAACTGAAAATTAAACAGAGCATCCTTGTAACATTATATAACTGCATAGTGTGTCTGCACCTTGAATACCACTGGTAATTTTAGTTACCTCTTTGGAAAAGGATATGATAGGAAATATACTGAGAAGAATCACAGGGAAATAAAGGAGGGTAAAAAGGCTGGGACATTTCTACATTGAAAAAGAGAAGATGAAACAGGTATATGAAAAAGCAAACAGTAGGAATGGGCCTTTCTAATGGGAGTCAGAGAGGGGAGTAATAAATATCTCCTAGGGGCTGACAAAAACTCTGGGAATGTGCTATATAACTTTTTTCTCTCTCCACCTCTCTTGTCCACAGTAATTTTTTTTCAGCTATAGTAGCTTTTTGAGACATAATATTTGCCTTGTAGCACTGTGGAAGCAAGAAGTGAGCAGAACCATAGGATCCAGGTCAGACTGAGGTCCATGGACTGAGCACAGAGCTGAACACCTACCTCTCACTAGAGTTCAGGCTAAGCAGGGCAGCTGCATTGTCAGGGTGCTAAGACCCGGGATGCTAAGGGTGGTGTGGCATTGAAGTTATTCTTCTCCCTGTAGTGCAAAAATCAAGTAGGAAAGGGAGATACTGGTCTGAAGAGGAGTTCAGATGTTTTTGAAGAAGCTCCTTAGAAATTCTGGGAGCAAGCTGGGCAATGAAGAGTTATTTCTGGAAGCTGGTACAAGCCCAGGACTGGCTTTGTTGAGCACTGTCATGCAAGGATTTGGTGAAGAGACAAAAAGAAGGAGGGAGTGAGCTGATGGATGGGCTTTATTTGGGAAAGGTCAAAGAATGAAGTTAGATAGGCATCATCTGTGATAGCAAAAGTTAAGAGGAAAAGGTGAATAAATTGTCAAATCTGAACTCTTAGACAATTAATGTAATTACTATGTAGAAAATCATGGATGGTACAAAGAAGGCAAACAGGCAAACATTCAGTATTCGATATTTCTTATAAAACACCCTCAGTAATGATCTGATGGCAGATTTAAAACAAACTTACAGAAATACCTTTNCAATGTAATTACTATGTAGAAAATCATGGATGGTACAAAGAAGGCAAACAGGCAAACATTCAGTATTCGATATTTCTTATAAAACACCCTCAGTAATGATCTGATGGCAGATTTAAAACAAACTTACAGAAATACCTTTTACTGCACAAGACAAATGGAAATAACTGAGATGTTGTGGAGGCCCTTGTGGTACAAAGAGAAGCAAACAAACAGACAAGGATTGACCTGGAAAATATTATGTTGTCAGATCATCCTTTCATTTAGTACTGTACCTTCTTCTGCTTTCAAAGCAGAAATCACTAAGGACCTCCTTGGAATCTAGTATGTCTATCACTGTGCGTTAACTTCCCCATGTGGAAAGGCACTGAGTGTGAGTGGGTATAATTTGTACCATCACAAAGCAGGAAAAAAAAAAGCATCATCTCTACACTGTAAATTAGCCCTTTCTGGTTTCTTCAACACAAAGCTGTAGGAACATCTAATGTAGCTCTTAAAATACGTTTAATGGAAAAAGTACTGCTTTACATGGAACCTCTCCGTTTCAACCCTTGAACTGTGTATGCTAATTTTGATGCTGACACCAAGGACAGCAAACTAGGCTGTTACATGACTCTTCTAAATATATATTTGTCCAAGAGACAGTAGAAATCAGAATCACTTCCTTGGCAAAATATTCCCTGTTTTGGAAAAAAAAATTGCCTTTGCATAGAGAATAACGACATAACTGTACTCCTTTTCTAGCAGCTGAAATCACTGTTGTGACTCAATTAGCCCATTCAGAGAAGGAGAGGTAGTAATCTTCTTCTTTCTTTGTGCAGCAGAACTCATGGGTTTAGAAGGAAAGCCTTCTGGAGAGACTGTGTGGTATCTATACAATTGTCATTGTAATTTCCATGAGGAGACAAGCTTGATTTATTTCCACAATGTAGCCTTGCTTCCCCTTGAAATTCTTTAATAGACTATAAGCTATTACTGTGTAAGAGAGAAATATAATATATAGTTAATGTCAAGATATATTCTTGCTGTATCATCATAACTTCCATGTTAATCCACAGTTAATCTGCCCATGTATTCACCATTTCTTGGACAAAATTTGCTTGAGTTGCACAAAGTCTTTCCTTTTCTCTCTCTGCCTCTCCCTGCCTTTTCCCATACTAGTAGGAAGTATGTTACAATAAAACAGCCTCAGCTCAAGGTTCTGCTTTATACTGCAGCAATACTCCAAGAGAGCAGGCTGCCAGTAACTGAGTAGGAGGAGCTGGTGATGGGCTGTATTACTCCAAACATGACATGAGAGAGGAAAAGCCAAAACATAAATCCCCTGCTGTTGGAGGGGGCAGCTCAGCAAACAAAGAGTGAACAGAAAACTGCTCTGCTTGTCCTCTGCCAGGCAGCAGTAGGAAAGCTGCTGGAAATGCCAACACTGTTTGGGTTTTTTCCCTAGCAGGAAGATTTAAAAAAAAAAAAAAAAAAAATAAGGTTTGCACCTGCTTTAACATAGTTTGTTAGAAATAAGAATAATGCAGATGAATTCTCTTGTGTTAGATAATTCACAGACCAGGGAGAAAACTGTACAGTTTTCAGCTGCAATATCTTTTTGTGAATTGGTGGAAAAGTGCATATTCATTGGCTCCACCAGTAATCTGAATCTCATTTAAGCAAATATCTCTCCACCTGCAAAAAAGACACAGATAAATCCAGTGAATACATGTTATTTATGAAGCTCTTTCTTCCCATAAAAAAACAGATGGATCATATAAAATCATTGCAGTTTTGCTCCTAAAAACAATGTGATCCATTAAGGATGTTAGGATAGTTAGGAAAGGGTAGCTGGCTCGTGAACATGCCCAGGAGACAGGAATATAATTACTCTCCATCCTAGGTACCCTGAATGTTTCCTTGATGTCACTACTCCTTAGTTCTTCCCCCATAAAGTAAAGATAACACTCTCCTACCTTCTGAGGTGTTGTCAAGGATAAATATATTAAGCGTGTTTAGGTGCTATGGCAGAGATAAGGAATTTATAAATTGTCCAAGGACAGTCTATTCTCCATTGCACCATACACAGCTCCTGACTCCCAGAAGCACTTCCACCTAAGAACAGTGATTCATATTTGGCAGATGGGAGCAGATAGATCAGGCCACACACTCTCTGTAACAAGGTATTATACATTGCAAAATATTAATCAATACAACTTTCTTCTGTCCACCTTGCAGTCCATGTGTAATCTTAACAAAAGTGTAGTGATGATGGATTTATTTGAAAACGACTGTGCAATGGATTAGATACTGCACTGACATAAACCACAATAGCTTCAGTGAAAGTATACTGAATTATAATACATCAAGATCTGGTCTAAAGTTTAATTGAATGCAAGTGTGTTTCATGTCTAAACAATTAAGAGACAGGTACTGTCTCTGGCTGTATAAACTTACAGGAAAGTGAAATATTTCTTCTGAAGCATAAACTCCGGATGACTTGAAGTCTTTAAAGTAACATATATATTTCTTTAGTTTTGGTACAGGTACATCATGATTATTAACATATTTTAGCCAGAATATTAAAAGAAAGAAAGCAGGAAAAGAGAGAACAAAAAATTTTATGATTTGGTTTACTAAACTGATATTTTCTGAACTTGATATTCTGGTTTAGGTCAATGACTTTTGCAGTCCAAAGCAGTAACTAGGCTTAAGCATAAACATATATGGTTTTTTAAATTTTCTCTGATTCATAATTTCACTTTCTTGGCTGAACAGTGACAAAATACCCAAAACAATGCATATCCATTTCTGACAATTCCTATTTACTAAAATGCCTTTGGGGGAGGGTGACCAACTGAAGAATCTTCCTCTCAAAACCAACCCATCCCTCAATGGCTCTGATGTCCAGGTCGCCTTGGGCAGGGTTTGCTGCTCACTGCAAACCAACTCCACTGTCTGTATTGCTCAGTTTCATTGGCAAACTCCTGCTAGAATGGGTAGCCTTCCTGACTTGTGTTGCTATGGCATGACAGTTTTCTCTAGGTGTGTGAGGTATTTATTACCATACTGAGTGCCTCAGAGTTCAGAGGCAAAAGCATAGATCAAACCTGTGGCTGGTTCCACTTCTCTCTCACAACCTCTCACAAGGCTACAGAGGTGAAAGGTCTAAGAATGGCATAATGGTCTATCACCTGCTGTCTGCCAAGATAAACCCTTCATGCAAATGGACAAAAGGAAAGTGAGTGAAGAACTGTGTCATGGACCACAGCTTTGCCTTGGAGGGATAATATTTGCTAAGCTATTTTAATATCATTCTTCAGATCCATATCCATCAAATGTATGGATCTAAAATCTCACTTCTCCATACAAGTAATGTTTGTGGATTTTTTTGCAGATGATACAGAACTGGGAGAAGCTGTTGACTCCCTCAAAGGCAGGGAGGCCCTGCACAGAGACCTCAACAAATTAGAGGACTGGACAATCACCAACCATATGAAGTTCAACAAGGGAGAGTGTTGGATTCTGCATCTAGGATGGGGCAGCCGTGGATGTTTGTAGAGAGTGGAGAATGAGATGCTGGAAAGCAGTGCCACGGAAAGGGATCTGGGGGTCCTGGTCGATGGCAAGTTGAATATGAGTCAGCAGTGCCCTGGCACCAGGAGGGCCAACCATGTCCTGGGGGGCATCAGGCAATGCATCGCCAGCCTGTCAAGGGAAGGGATTGTCCTGCTCTGCTCTGCACTGGTGAGGCCTCACCTTGAATACTGTGTGTGGTTTGGGGCACCTCAATAATAGAAAGATATTAAGCTATTAGAGAGAGTCCAGAGGAGGGCAATGGAGATGGCGAAGAGCCTTGAGGGGAAGCTTTATGAGGACCTGCTGAGGTCACCTGGTGTGTTCAGCCTGG
>VZRE01000987.1:31006-66264 GCA_013396775.1 Cephalopterus ornatus | reverse complement strand
TTTTTTTTGTTGCAGTGGTTGCTTCTTTTTGTATGTAGTTACGTATTTGGGCCACTTTCTATATAAAGATTTTTAAATCTCTAGGGCAGATCAGGGTTCAAAGTTAAACTGATAGGTGTCTTGTACATGATATATCTATCTATCTATCTATGTATAGATATATATATATCACTGGAAGGCTTTGATGTGAAGTAGATCTTTTCTGTTCAGCATACATAGTTCTATGGAAATGTTTTATTATGCTGAAATGAAGTTTTTCCTACTAGGAAATGAAAATTCCTTTGTGTGGCGCTGTGAGCACCACCCACAGCAATCCCATGGCCTTAGAGATTTACAGGAGATACTTACAGCCTTTCCTCCTGATTTCACTCTCACTTCCCATGTGAGGCTCTGGTAGTGCACCAAACTCCTTCAAAGGAGGAATGAAATCATGAAGGAGGGGATAACTTCTCGTCCTGAACATACATGTTCTCACTGTGCTTTGTGATACCTGGTGACATAGCCTTAAATTGCAAATTGTGGTGGGATTGATTCTTTCCTGCCACCTCAAAGACACAGATGCCCCTGTCCAGCTTAACTGTTATTTCCTGCGTCTGCCTGAGCACTTGAATTTTCCCTTCAGTTTCTTAGGGTTTAAAAAAAACAGACCCTCCCCAATCAGAACTTGCTAGTTACCTTCCTCCTAATACCTAATCATAGAAGAATTAAAAGAACCCTGGAAAACTGTACAAAAGTCAGGATTGTGAATATAAACCTGTAATTCAGTTTTGCATTATAGATTTGCAGCAGCATTCCTTTCAAAGGATAGAGAGCAAGGCTCGTTGTCTGGCACTGTGGACCACACTTGCACTTCTAGGATCAAATGCACATTAACACATGACACTGCCAGTCTGCATTCTGACATCTCAGTGGGCTTAAAAGCAAGAGGCAATTCAAATATAAAAGTGTTTTAAGTTCACTTGAGTGATTTTTTTTTTTTTACTCTGTAACAAGACTTTTTTAAAGACTTCTATAAATTTTATTGATATAATTCTTACTCTAACAAAACGACATTGCAAGTAAAACTTATTCTGACCATGAAGAAGATTGTAGAAACCAGAATATTGTACAGAAGACTGTAGTTTGGGTCAATGGATTTGCTTGGGCATGTCTTATATTTGTGCAGTAAGAGTGATTTTAATATATGGAAAATGAGATACACATATATTTTCAGATCAGTGGTCTGTGTATTCTGGAATTTGTTGCTGGAGAAAATCTACCATAGCAAAAGTTTGCACGTCAGTGGCTTCTGGTGCAGGTTTCTTACATCTCTACACAATTGATGGATGTTTTTATTCTACATGGATACAAACCTTTACTGTATAATTTAGAAGCCTTGTCGATATTTTTCTGCTGATCCATTCTTAAATACTCTTAAAATTTTTTACATCAACAGTGGCCTATGATTCCAAGGGTAATTGTATTCTGGGTTTAAAAAACCCCCACTTTTATATTTAAATCAGTCTTTATCTCAAAGTGGGTGGGGGATTCCTTGCTCTTCTCTAGTGAGGCAGGGCATTAGAAACTTCTGGCTACTTCTCTTCCCTTATTTATTATATAATTTGAGTAATGTTACTGATCATTCATTCTTTCCAGAAGCTTTATAGTTCTAACCAGGCTTTCTTCTTGTACCCAATTCTCTTGAAGTCTTTGATTTATATTGTTCTCTTCTGCGTCTTTTCTATTTGATGTATCCTTTTTCAGATGGGGGTGACCAAAACTGAACACAGAATTCAAAAGTGAACACACACTATTCAAGGTGAGGGAATATCACTAGTTTTATATAAGGCATAATATTTTTTGGTATGTCTTTGTCCTTTAAAAATAAGTACTGCTGTCCTGATTATTTTTGCTCCCAATTGTAAAATATTTTTCTTGAGTAATCTGTAAAGTTGTCTAGATTTTTCATTGAGAAGTTGGTTAATTTATGACAGTAATTCTTGTGGGTAATAATCAATATTATTGTACATTAATTTTCACTGTGGTTTAATTTCACTATGGTTTACTATACACCGTGTAAGCTCTACTTCCTGTGGTTGTGTTGATCTAATTGCGTATTTGAAATTCCTTCTGAAGGCCATAATGAATACACTATAGAGCCAACTGTTCTTTATATCATTCGTCATTCACAGGTTTTGTCATTACATGGTTCCTTCACATTTCATCCTTCAGATTATTGAATTGTACTTGCCTGTGATTTTTTTAATTTTTTTTTGGAGTTTTGCCACCTTGATTTGGATCCCTCTAGCCCGGAGTCTTTCCTGGGTTCTTGCAGATCTTGTAGAAAGGTTTGCATTCCTCCGTGATAAAGATTGGTAGTTGAAGAGAATGAACTGTACATGGGAATACTCATCAGAATGCTCATTACCCTCTCCCATTAACTTATCCATTACATCTGGTCCTCCTCCTAGAGTTCCTTTGTTTAGAAGAAGAATTATACACCCCACAACCCTCTTTCAGAAAGTACATGCTTACATTGTGCTGGTGATGGTAGTGGAGGGAAAGAAGTGTTATTCTCAGGTTGGTATCTGGTTTGACTTTGACTCTTGCAAATTGGATTCATTTACTTGAGTTCTCCATGGCTTTGACCAGGTCATTAATAGAAAAAAAACCCCTACCCTTTGGATGACCTCCTTGCATTAATATTTATTATAATGGTGACAATGTGTTGTAATTATCCAGAGGAGATAATTACTAGGCATTGTCGGCATGAACAACGGTAAATAGGGGTAGTAAAGTTTGGCTTATATGAGAAGAGTATAAATTTTGTGTAAAATGCTCATGTTAGAAGCATTGTTATCCATTTACCTTCAACTATATGAATATAACAGAACCCAAAATTTATGGAGAACCAATATTAAAATTCTTACTCAGTATGTTCAAAATTGCAGAGTTAAAGTAGCTTGATAAGGATTATATGCCTGTTTGGAAAGAATTTTTCTGCAAAAGCTCTAACAAAGGGCTGCCACTGCCAAGCACATGCCAGCATTCCTGGTGTCCAGCATCCTCGGAGTAGGCAGGAGTGCCTGGGGAATGGAAGTAGCTCCATGTCCCTTGTGTGGCACCATTGCCTTCAGCTTCTAACATGGAAGTTGGTTTGGGTGGGGACTAAAGGTTTTGTTGTTGGAAAGGATTCACACAGATGCATTGAAAGGAGTGGGAGGCATGAGTGGGGAGGATGACTACTTCGGTACTCTTGACTTTTTAGGAGAGCAGCAGCCTGGTGGGCAGTAAATAAACCAGTGGCAAGTGATCGGCAGTAGATCCATTGACCCTCTCGTACTGCCAGGAGAGAAATGGAATAAAAATGCCTCAGTCTTTACTCTCATTTCCTTGATCTGTGAGGGAGTATGTGTAGTTTGATTATGTTGTAGGACCTTCAGCGGGAACATATTTGAGAAATTATTCCTGCGTTCAACTGAGTTTTTCATAAAATGAGTGGTTCTGGGAAGCTGCTGTTTTTATTGTTTTATGCTGTTCTTCAGTTTTTATTATGTGCATTAACTGTTGGGTTTTAGCTTTTTCGTGGAAATTCTGTTCTAAATTAGATTTCTAACCAGCGATTTCTAGGTAGTTATCATTTGAAATGGCTTGACTTCTTACGGCGTTTGTCATCACTTACCTTTTCAAGATGGATAATTTTTGCTGTTCATTCTTTGTTCCTCCATTGTAAAGGACGGAAGAAATTTTCTGTTGCTATGCCGAAGTTTTGACTTTTTTGTTTGTTTTGTTTGTTTTTTTTTTTTTAAATCCTCCCTCAAGGAACTATTTCATTTTTCTTCAAATTTCTTTATTTTGTTGCTTCATTCCAAGCTGGCTAACGTACTGAAGCTAAACTGTTTTATGAAAAGTTCTGGTCTTTGAGCAACTTAATGGAACAAATTGTATGGTTTCTTTCCTCATCAGCTTACAAAAATTTGTAGCATAGTATATATATTCGTGATCTGTGATGTAATAAATAGAAATGTGACTATCCAAACAAGCAGCTGAAGCAAATAGTCGTTTGCATCTTTAATCTTTTTAGATGTTTCCAATTGAAAAGTCTGAGCTGTGCTGTGTAAAGCGAGAAAGGAGCATTTCAGATGTGTTAATCTGAGAATTTTTGCTTAGTAATGTGAATCTTTCCAGTGTAGTAATATTGCATTGTAAACTATAAATTAAGTTTTCTGATAATATTTTTAATTAATGTTTAATTAACATTGATAAGAAAGAAAATAGATGCTTTCTCTGTAAAATCTTGCTTTAATTTGAGTACATTTAAGTAAGATTTGGTGTCCTTAAGAAGTTTAGAAAATTCTGGTGTTGCCCTTGTTGATGTCTTGATATGGGATCACAGATGCTATTTATGAAGTTGGGGACTGTGGTAGCTTCTGGTGCACTGAACATCTTGTAATCTGTAGTAAAAACCAAACAGTAGTGTCTGTGTGTGTGCGCGTTGCTGTTTTGAGAGACAGAATTACTGAGTTACACTGGTTTTTTTGAATAATCTGATGTTAAAGTGACTGTTAGGACATCTGGAGTTCCTACCACTCTGATGTCTTTGGTTGTAGTTAGGAAAGGGAATGCCTTCCTTTTAAGCTGCATGTAGAAATATTTCTTATATGAGAAAAGAGCTGTGAAAAGATCATCTTAAAAATAAAAATTGAAGAATGACTACCTCCACTTCAACACTTTTCTCCCCAGTTCTCCACGTAAATATTACTGGGAAGTTGAAAAAGAAGGGAAAACAGAAAAAGGGGCTTCTGAGCGTGACATGGACAAGCTTGCCTTTATCAAAAATGTGTGAGCTGGTTAAGACCAATCTAAACATAATCAAACTCAGTTACAGTTCTCCTGTAACGTTTGCTGTGAGAGAGGTGCCCCATTTTAAGGACTAACATGAAACATGGTAGGACACAGTGAACACGAAAGAGTGGCAACTCTTCATCTTCCTCACCCCAAGCTAGCCTGAAAATGTTTTTTGTTCACTGTACTGTAGTTATGGTGCAGGTAGCACTTTGAGTTCCTCTTCCTTTCTGCATGGTAGGTCAGGTGTTGGGAAGTGAGGAGCACAGGTCTCGCCTCTCCTGAAATACATCCCTTTTCCTTAGACGACTTAGTGCTTTTCTTGGTACCCATGCAAAACTAAAAGATTACTGTATTTTGAAATACACTAAGCATTCTCTCTCCTTTTTTTTTTTTTGGCATTGTATCCACCCTTATCCTTCTATTATTTGTAATGCTGTCCCTCAAAAGCGATGAGCGACAGACAGACCGACTACGGCTATTTTTATACGGCGCACATATTAACCATTGAGTAAACGTAAGAGGTTTTAAAGAGCTTATTTTAGCAGAAGCATTTGTTAAAGCCCCTGTATCCATAGGCTGTGTGTGTATATTCATTAACTATTCAGGGCTGTAACATAATACAACAAAAGGAAGTGTATTTTAGCAGAGATCTGTAACAACCATACGCAGACTGGCACCCAGCCAGTGGGTCAAGGCAGACGTTTCTCGCTGCTATTTCTAGTCTTGTGGCATCTACAGATATTGGATTTGTTTCTCAGATAACAAAACTAGCTAATACTTAACTGCAGTGTCACGATCCCACGTTACAGAAATACATGTGTTTGATCCCCAGAAGTTTATTGTAATCACATCTTTGGAGGCAGTGGAAAACTGAGCCTCTCCAGTTTCACTGCCAGTGTGGCAAGATTTATCCTTCATATAATCGCATCTGAAATGGTTTGTGGCAAGGATGGGAAGAGCTGAAGTGCTGGCATGAATGGAAAGTACGTAAATATTTAACAGAATATCCTGTCCTATAGACTTCCTTATCTGTGGAAAGTCTTGGATTTTCCCTGTAGCAGAAGCCTGAGTGGCTTCGCTGGTTGGAGGTGGGGCAAAGCATCAGGATTCCTTTCCCTGGTGGTGAACGTGCATCCTTGGAGCTTGGAGTATGTCTGTGTACAGCTTCTACCAACTACCCCGTGTGCAAGGGGATGGAGATGCTTCAGCTCTTGGTCTGCTGTATAGCTACAGAATGGCTTCTCTGTCCCAGTGTAGCATAAAAATAGGGTTTTGCTCCCAATCCAGTACATGTCAGTGATTTAGAGAATTTTTTGATAAAGGTTAATGTTAGAGGAGAATAAGATATGTAGGAATTTACTGTGATCAGAGAGTCTGATTTGTGTGTGGGATGTCAAGAGACTACACCAGGATGTGCTGAAGCATAAGATTTGTAAGCTTTTCCTTATCACACATCACCTGTCCAGTTGGATGCTCCTGTTCTGCCCAGCTGCAATGGGAATTGCCCTGTTGGTTCTAACCACCTTCCGACTCTTCTGTGACACACTGAGCTAACAACAGATTGTCTGCTTTAAAAGTAGATCCCTTTATAGTGTGATCATCTAAATGATACTTTACATCTCCAGGCGTCTTTCTGTGTTAGAATGCAGATATAAATTAATTCCTTTTCCTTTTGTTAATAGCTTGAATGAGCCGGGAGGGAAGGTTTTAAATGAACAAATGCAATGAAAATGGATATTTGTGAAATACTTGAGTTGGGTTCACGTGAACAGAAATGCTAAAAGCTCCTTTAGCAGCTGTGTCAATACCAATTTTTCTGGTTCTTGAGTGCAGAAATAAATTCAGATGCTGTTGGTTAAATAATTCACATTTGTTTTAGGTGAAAAATAACACCTGCTCTGTTCAGCAAGTGCAGTGTTTTCATTTGAGCCATTTAAAAATTGATCACATTGAACTGATTTGAGTACATTAAGGGATTTGCAGTTCAGTAATTAAATTGATATTTTAAATAGCTTTAAGTGTACTGTCCAGTTGGGAAGTGAGAAGTGGATTTTCTGATGAAACTTTTAGTTTGTTTTTTTGTTTGATATAAAGGACTATTTTTTTAGAATATAGTTAAAGATATATAATACTGAGTGGATGAATCATCTGAGATATAGTGGAGGAAAGGGAAGAGTGTTGAATCAGGGACATTCTGTTTTTCAGGCATATAAGTTATTTTCATGTACATAGCAAACTGATACTTGTAGGGAAAAAACCCCACCTTTGAGCTGCATAATGTTACCACAGATTATTTAAAGAAAAATTCGATTTCTGATGCTATGATTTTATTGAAATAATTAGCCTGTGTTATCAAATAACAGATTTTATTGTTTGTGGTTTTTTTGTTGTTCTGGTCATGTTGGATTGTTGAATTACCTTTTTTCCCCAAGGGAAAAAATTCAGTAACTGTGTTTAATTTGCAGAGCACCAGAGATCATACTGGGATTGCCGTTTTGTGAAGCCATAGACATGTGGTCCTTAGGGTGTGTGATTGCAGAGCTGTTTCTTGGATGGCCACTGTACCCAGGAGCACTGGAATATGACCAGGTAGTAGAATAAATTTCACAAGCATATACATACTTTCTGCAACCTAAGGATTCCAGATCATAAAATCCAGAATTGTGAATGTTAATAATATCCCGTATTATGTAGCATTTCTTAAGTCTGTTCAACACTTTTAATTTAGTCTTATTGATTGTCCTAGAAACATAAATCATGTTTCTAAACCAGACTGTATATTGTGCTGCTTTTTTGAATTAAATTTCAGCTTGTCCTCCTCCCTCCATCTTACAAAATAGATGTTGGTATTAAAGTGGCTTTTTCTGATGGAAACCAAAGTCTGCGGCCACCATCATCGCATTATCATCTCTCTTTCACTTGCCATGAACATAATGAATGGGGCTGACTCTGGAATGTCTGTCTATTCAGATGTCAGGATTAATTGTCTTCTGAATACTTTCTGATGCTTTCTGGAAATCCAGCAAAGCTCAAAGATTTGAGAGCTTGTACTTCATGAGGAACGAGAATCAACTGTCGCAATAATAATGCAGATGTGCAGTGGTAGAGCTTGGAGCTGTTGAAGCTGTGCCTTTGCTTTGCTGGAGTTTTCAGCTGCTGACACCACCAGCATTAGTGAGCTGATTTAGAAAAACCCCACGTTGTTTCTTATGAAAGATGTAGAACATTTTCTATTTTAAACACTTAGAGGAGTCTATCATTTTCTAGTCTAATGTGGAATTTGGAAGGGATGTAATCAGCATCCTGACTATCCCCACCTGTTTTTGAAACTTGGAAAGTGAAGAAAACTCCTGAAAACCCCAGAAGTAACAGCACTGGCTTCTTGCTATGTTCTACATCTTTGATTCAATATTGAGTTGAGGGGCAGTTCCTCCAGCATGTTGTTTAGGTCGTGCAAGTCCTGAGCTTTTTCCAAGAAAATTTTTTAGAAAATTTGGCAAATTTATTTACCTCTTATTTCGAAAGAAACTGCAGGAGAGCTGGACTTCAATTAAAAAAAAGAAAAGAAAGATGCAAAATATGTAATTTCAAGGGCTATTTCCACTTTTGAACCCCATACTGCTGTAAATAGATATTAAAAGGGATGCTGCTGTGGGTAAGCTCAGTTCAGGGCCTTCTGATCATGATCACACACATAGACAGATGCTGCTTCTGAATGTGGAATGCTGCTTTGCACCACATCTTCAGTCACTTGTGGTGAAATTGGGGGTTTGAGTGTGGAAAATGCTGCCTGTGTCACAATTCTTTCCTCAGATTAACTTGTGATTTGTCATGATGGCAGCAGCCCAGATTATTAATTAGCATGTGCCAACAGGCTTACGTAGCTTTTAGCCTCTGACTTTGATGCAGGGAGCAGTGACAGCGTAAAGCTCAGTCTCATGACTCTGAGGATGTTTTTTCAGAATAATATGGAGTCTCATTTGAAAAGAAAAGCCCTTTTTTACACCACTGCACCACAGCCATGTTGTCATGTACGAAACCCAGGCAGGTGAAGGCAGTTTAGTCCAGAGCACAGAGTGCCTGCCTTATAGTGCTCCTTGGCTTGTCTTGGCTCAGTTTTAGAGAGACAGGTCCTCATGACAGTGAACTCCTGTCACTTGTTTCTTGTCACTGTAGGCCCAGGGCTAACAAGGCTCGACCTCTAGATCCTGATGGACAGTGCAAGTTCACAGCATTGTCACCAATTCCAGGCACTTTCTGAGGTGCTGTGCTTCATGCAAAGGACTACGTGGATTAGTGGGCAATCTTGATGTCCATAAGACTTTCTGCTTGCTTTATAAGTGAATTAAAAAATTAAAAGACATTTAGTTAAAGAGTGACGTATCAGTCAAGTTTGCTGGAAGCATCAGTTAATAACTCACCTAGCAACTTGTCTGACCCTCATACTGGAGAAGTCATGGAGGAGGAGGGGCTGTAACCTCCTCTGCACCAGCAGGAATTGCCTTACTTCAGCCAGGCTTGTCGTGGTGCTCCAGCATGTCTGCAAAACGTGCTTTGAAGAAATTTGATTCAGGGTTTTTCTCAGTATATGTGAGTACAGCAGCACTAGGAAATGGCTTCCAAGGAAGTTCCTTTCCTCCTGCTACATGGTGTGTGTCACTGAGTAAATGAACAGGCAAGGGCTTTGTGCTGCATTTCCCCCCTCTCCTCCTGTTATGTGGCAACCCTGGCAACCTGTGTCATGCTGGCCCTGGAAAGAGAGCTCTTACTTCTTGTATTCATTTGTGATTAGCACCAGTGACAGCTGTACTTCCCAGGGGAAAATAGCTGTACCTTCTGAGCTTTAATATTCATTAAAAACAGGCACAGGTGCTCAACTGCTAAATTTTTGAATTAATGCACTGTCTTTCTGCCCGCTAACTTTTCAGTCTTTATTTATTTTCTAAGCACATTAGAAGTGATCTAGAAACATTTCTGGTCAGAGTGGGATTCTCTTTGCTCCCTGAGGTAGGGAATTATGAAGGATTCCATGTACCCAAAGTTTGCAGGATTGCATTTAGTTCCTCCCCACTTGGGTCTGTCAGTTATTTTCAGCAGAAGCCTCACACGTACCTTTCCTCTCTACTGCCCATTGGTTTTGCTGCTCTCAGAAGCTTCTAGCTCTCAAGTCCTCTGTCTTTCATTGACTTCATTGTCTCATCTCTCAGTTTCTGGTTTGGTGTATTTGACCCCTCTCTCCTTTTGATTTTCCCCTTTCTTCCATTTTCTCTTACTCCTTGGCTGCTCCACATTTTCCAGGGGCTGGCTTACCCCAGAAGCCCCTTGTGTGGGACGCTGCCCTTCAGGGATTCAGCCCTAAAGGGCCTCACTCCTCTTGGAACTTCAGCACTGGCTGCTGGAATCCAGACGCCCTCCATCCCAACCTGCAGCAAGCTCAGTTTTCAATTATTGCCCAGTTATGGTTCTAACTCCAAGGTGGTTTTTAATTTTTAAAGAAGTATTACTTGTGGGATAACTCCCCCCTTGTACAGTGAGTTAACATTGTGTGCACAGTAGTTAAAACACATCATGTTTCAACAGTTTTCTGTTGAAGCTTTGAAACTTAACTGTTTTAGGTAATACATCAATTATCAACTATAAGAAAGGTAATGCAAAATGCATAGTAAGTCATCTTCTAAAATAAATGCATGTTGATCATTTCAGTGGAAAAGGCTTGTGAAGTTAGTCCATTCCCATCCCGTTCAGTGGCAAAGTTTCTCGGATGAGGACAGTATCTTTTGCTGCATGCCTAGAGGTTGCACCTGCTTTCCACATGGAATGTTTCCTTGTAGGTGTGTCAGGTGTGTAAAAGACTGATGCACTGGAAACAGCAAATGGGAAGGATTTTTATCAAGTCAAGTAGTGAGAGCATGCAAAAAAAAAATCAACAAAGTTCAGTATGCAAACAAAGCACTCCCACTGATTTTTCTGTTTAGAATTTAAATAATACATTTAGGATTTGAATGGATTGAGGAGGCAATGACAGCCACTCTCCCCAGCTTCTAATTTCTGTGACCCAACCTAAAAAGCTTGCTTATAGGTCCCTTCAGAGGTTTGTTTATGTATGGTTTTCTCTGACACACAGGGAGAGCAGTGCCGAGTGCCCAGTGTTAGGTCTCTCCCCCTATGTAAGATGTAGCTGTCGAACTTGGGTGCTCTGAGCCCCGTTCATTTTGCCATTTTTTAAAATGAAATGAAAAGCTTTAACTGTGTGGATCAGATTTTGAAAAGAAGAGATAAATTGTCTTTCCTGTTTTGTTTTTTTTTCCTCAGATTCGTTACATTTCACAGACTCAAGGTTTGCCAGGAGAGCAGTTGTTAAGCATGGGAACGAAAACCACAAGATTTTTCTGTAGAGAAACGGATGCACCATATTCTAGTTGGAGACTAAAGGTAAGCGGTGGAACGTAGTAGAAAACAGCCTATTATTTTGTGAGCAGAGAAATCAGAGAGGCCGAGACTCGCCGCAATACCACTCTCTCCCTTCTGCATCTGCTGTGTTTTTTGCCAGTTCCCGCTCTGTATCCCATCCGTTTTTTCCGTTCCCCAGAAGCAGCACTCCAAGCTCATGCCCATGTTTTCTCCTGCTGGCTGACCCAGAGGCAGGTCTGGTGCAGCTGCCAGGCTGTGCAGTGGCCAGTGAATGGCTGCCATGTGGGGAATTCAAATTAAGCCTTGTGTCTCCAGAGGTACCAAATGAGTGGGTTTGTTTTGTTTTGTTTTCTTTCTTGCTCGGTTACTGCTTTTCACTTCACTTAAGGAATTTGTCTCTGAGGCCCACACTGCTCTGTCAAAATTTGTCCAAAACTGGCTTCAGGATCAGAAGTTCCTAGGAGAAAAAGGAGATTAAGAAATAGCATGACTGTGTGCAGCTAATTTCCTTCAGATCCCCTGCTAGAACAGTCTTTGTTGGCTGAAAGCTGCACTACAGTGAGCAGAGATGAAATTAAAAAGTACTTCTGTGTTCTGCACACCTTGCTTCCCTCTAACCAACATTACTGCATGGTGGCCATAAGCAGAGCTTTCACTTCCTATGCAAGTAATTTTTTTTAAATTGTATTGCTTCATGATCCAGCTTCACCAAGGTTACAGAGGGCTCAGGGAGTCAGGGAGCAGTTACAGTTGACACGAAATTTGTGCAGCAGCAGAGAGCTGAGGAGCTCAAGGCACGACTTGTGTAACTCCCCACAGTAACTTGGTAGATCCCCCGCACGTTGGGCCGGGGCCGGTGCTGCGCTGCAGCGTCGGGTCATGCAAGAATTCTCCAATTACACCCTCCTGGTTAATTCCAGTATCCTCTTTTCTCCAGCAGTTGATCTTTAGGTGACTCTTTACATCTAGCTTCTCCATATCGGAGAACCTAAACGAGTTCTTGATGCAAACGGCCCTCTCCATTTTTCAGAAGCTGTTACCTTGCCATCTTAATTAGGAGTTTTGGTATGAACCGTTGGTCATTACTTGCAGTTTTTGTCAAAGTTAATTTTGGAAACTTTTCTGTAATCTGTATGTTAAATTTTTTTTTTTCCCCTGAATTCCCACCTTGCCTTTTGCAGCACCAGCCCACAGGTGCTGTCTGTGTTGAAGGAGGAAAATTGTAACAGGAAGTGGTATACCAGCTCATATACCACTGATGAGTGATTTAATTCATTCTCTGGAATTTGCTTGTTTCATACCTCAATATTTAAAAGATTCATGCCAGCTGTTGTATATGTGGAGAAATAAAAGCATAAAAATAAAAAAAGAGAAAACAAATTGAACAGAGATTTACTGGGTTTTGTTGTATTTTTTTTTAAAAAGTGATATGATGTTGCTGCTGTTTGAAGTTAAAGGTCTGAGGAAATTGGTAAAATATAAGTAATAGAAAAGCTGTGATATATAAAAATATAAAGACATGAGACACTTTAATTAAACAGCTCTTTGCTAGGCTTTCAGAGTTTCCTGAATGATTTACAGGCCATCTATTGTAATCCAGTACTGTGATCTGTCAGATGTGAAATGTAGTAGTTTTTTGATTTAGAGAAAGTAGCCAGAAAAGCACTGTACAAATATTCAATTAAAATACTAATTATTTAAAAGAAAAAACAATAATATTTTTAGGTCTATAAATAGGTAAAGTTCCTTTGTAATTATGACTTTTATTGACAGCTTCTAAACTCAGCTCTCCTTTTTTTCCTTCCTTTGAGACATTGGAAGAACATGAGGCAGAAACAGGTATGAAGTCTAAGGAGGCCAGAAAGTATATTTTCAACAGTTTGGATGATATAGTGCACGTGAGTATCAAAGCCTTCTTCCTTTGCCAAAGGAATGTGTGGGAGTGAATGCCGACTTTAAAACATTTTATTAGTTTTGAAAGAAATGCCCTTTAGAATATTATTTGTTATATCTCAGTCATATCTGTTCTTCTCTGCTGCTCTGAGGAAAACGTCTGGCTATGTCAGCCCTTTGGGCTTTTAATAAAGATCTTCCCTTGTCACTGCTTCTGTTAAGCAATGGTACTTTTCCTTGTGGACCCTTTAATTTTATGTGTGATGTATAGTTTCTCTTCTACCTTATCTGCCACTGTGGGTAAAACAAAGAATGCATTTGGAACCTGCTGTCTTAATTGTGTGATTTTCCAGTATCATTCTGTTATCTGAACAATATATTTCTCAGTATAATTTTAATTTTTTTTTTTAAAAAACAATTGTTTCCTCGCTTTTTCTTGGCTTTATGACTCTCAAGTCAATATTTTCATTGTCTTTCATATCCTGAAAGAAGAATCAAATTTGGTTGCAATGTTGGCATTAATACATGCTTGATATTGTTTTTTGAAGATTACCTCTGTAGTTTGAGTTAGGCCATATACAGATCTTTATTCCAAATCTTATTCCTTAAATTCCAAGTCCCGGGTTGAAATAAAGCCTTCAGGAGTTTTTAGTTGAGGAGAGTGAAGAAAAAAAGTCACCAATTCCAAGCCAATTGTTTTGGGATAAGCTAACAAAAGGCTGAATATTAGTATTTTATAGCAGAAAGCAGTAACAGAAAGAGGTAAAATAATATGCATATCTTGTATCTGACTGTTTTGTTCAATGCCAGGTGAACATGGTGATGGATTTGGAAGGAAGTGACCTGTTGGCAGAGAAGGCAGATAGGAGGGAATTCGTCAGTCTGTTGAAGAAAATGTTGCTAATTGATGCTGATTTAAGAATCACTCCAGCTGAGACCCTGAACCATTCTTTTGTTACCATGAAGCACCTCCTTGATTTTCCTCATAGCAACCAGTATGTAACACAGGAATCTCTGTTGTTGCAATTCATTTGTGTAACTGCTGCTGTTTCTTCTGCTGTTACAGACAAAAAACCTTTTAAAGTTTTTTTAATGTCTTAGAGAATTCTTTCAAGTACTTGCAGTATTAGATAACACCTACTGGGTCAAGGAAACTGGTTGAATGACTGTGGTTTTTTCCTTCTGAAAAGTAACAGAACAGTTGGTTTTATACATGGTTGTTAAAATTCCAACACTGCAGAAACTTGGGCTTGATTTTTGGAGACAAGAAACACCTTAGTTCCAATCACTCATTGAACGCTAGGATAGGCATTCCCTCTTGAGGTTAACATCTTGGTACTTTCTTTTATGTATTGATTAATGTGGAATATATTGGAAGTTTTCTTGCAGTTCTGGAGTTGTGGATTTCCTGGAGTGCAGTCATTCCACTGAAGGAGAAAGCTTTCCATCTATTCAGTTTACTGTCCTTCTCGTTTGTACACAGTTGTTAGAAAATGGTGTTAGATGGAAGGAGTAGGAAATAGCAGTATTTTTCTTGATTTTAAAATAGGCATTACAAAGGCTTGATGTGACCATAGTAACAGCAGTGTTTCTTTTTTTCTGCTTCTGTGTTTGATGCCATTCTGTGAAACCGGAAAATGTGAGCTTTGAACTAATGTTTTGTTTATCTTGTTCTGGGGAATTGTTTTATACATTTAACGACATGAAATCGTGATTAAAGCAACTTATTTTCTGGTTTTGATAGAGTGAAGTCCTGTTTTCATATCATGGATATTTGCAAATGCAGATCAAATCTGTATGACTTAAGCAATCGCAATAAAACATCACTTATGAGATCAGTTGCCTCAGGCAGTGCAGCCAACCTGACTGCGAGCTTTACCAAAATTGGTCCAGTAAGAAGTCAGGTAAAAACCATGTTTTGTGGTTTGGGGTTTTTAAAATTTTTCTTTCTTTCCTTTTTTTTTTTTTTTTTAATTATAAGTTCAGTTAATGCAGTTTTTCTAATTAATTTAATAATTTAAAAAATTATGTCTGTTAAGTGACAAAATCTTCTGTCTTTTATTTTTTCCTAATGTTCTCTTAAACAAACCATTTAGAATTCAGCACGCTTCAAATTAAGGTACAAACTGGGATTGCCAGCGCTGTATTATGATGCCCTCCAGTGGCCAGATAGAATGGCTTCCTGTAAAATGTATTTGAAATTTTAATTTTTTTTATAAGTTATTTTAGTTGTTTATTATACAAAGTGGTGGGACAAGCGTGTGAGATATCTAGATTTAATGTTTATAATAATGTTGCCTGTATTGAATCTCTTCCCATAGGCATTAACTGCATCTGCCCATTCAGTTTTGCACCAAGGGATACCGCTGCAGGCAGGAACGGCTCAGTTTGGTTGCAGTGATGTTTTCCAACAGGCATTGATTATATGTCCTCCAGCTATTCAAGGTATGTTTATCTGTAATTGTCGCAGTTCCTAAAATAAGAGTGTTACTGTCTGTTAGCAACATTTGAGTTTTCCATTACGTCCACTTAATGTTTATATTTAAAAGAACTTAATTATGTCATTCAAAAATCAGCATGTGAGGCAGATGCAGATACATTGCACCCTTTTGAAAGAAACAGCAAATCAGCACCTGCAGAAAATGATTTAAGAGATTCAGAGCTCATCTTCATATACCACGGACACACATATAAATTTATATCTTGGCTAAAATAGAGGAACAAATTGTGAAAGCTGAAGAGAGGAATGTGTTCTGAAATAAAATTTGAGAGGAAACAAGAAAGATGAAGGGAATATCAGTGTCTTATCCTAGTAGTGGTCATTTATGGAAAGGGAAAGGTAGTTTATATTGTTTGCTTATTAACTTAGCTTGATTATAGTCTTCATCTCCAAAGATGCTATTTATTTGTCTTGGTGATGTTCAGCTTCATGCTGAGATTGAGTCTTGAAATTATGGAGTTTATAGGAAGTAGTTTTTTTAAGAATAACCTTCTAACTCCTCCTTAATTCTCCCTCTGCATTTTTAAGTTTCAGAAATCATACTGGACTCACTCTGAAAAAAAACCAAACCAAAAACATTTAACCTAAACTTAGACCCCAGGAAGTCTTAATCTCTGTAGATAGAGACAGATACAGCAGATTTTATCAGTAATGTTATTTGTGAGAGCTGCATCTACCTTGGGTTCCAGAAACTCAAGAAAGGTCTGAGTATTCGCTGGGCGGAGTGTCAGAGGCTATATGAGGTAAATGTATAGCTGCTTCATACAGATTTCCTTCTGAGCAATTAATTATTTAAATTGTAAATATTCTTTACACAATTACATACTTCATAATTAAAAAAACCCTGAAGTGATTTATAGAAAAGGAAACACTACAGGCAAATACTTTATCTGTAATCTGTCTACTGTATTCTTAATTATGATGAAAAATTTCCATATTCTGAATTCCATATTCTTAATATGAAGATACATTTCCAAATTTAAATTCTGCTACAGCTGAAATGAAGGGAATATATTGTTTTCATCACATAGGTGGTGAGTTGAGTTGTTGGCACGGATGAAAAGGGGATATTAATGGTATCTGGCACTGCTTCAATGTTTCCCAGCTTGCCTGCTCTATGGAATATCTGAAGTGCTAAAACTTGCTACTTCTGTCAGAGCTAAAGATGGTACTCTCCTAGATGGCTGTGGGGAAAAAAAAATCTGTCAACTGCATTTCAAAATTAAAAGCTTTGAAGTGCATGGTTATAACTTAGGACTGTGTTATGACATGAGAATTGCATCAGACAAAGATCTTCTTTCATCTTTTATTGTGAAGAATAAAAAAAAACCAACCAAAACACTTTTAAACTTTAGTTTAGTAGTTCTTTAGTATTTTCCTCTCAACACTCATTGCTTAATCTTTGACTAAAGCACAAGGCATGAAGTGCAGTTAGAAGATGAGATCAGGTATGTTTTTTCTTAGCCAGTATTTTCTTCAACCATAGTTGCTCTGTTGCAACATCTATTGAGAAAAATTCCTCTTTCATTTTGGTTTGACATTACTGTGTAAAAAAATGCATTGCTATATATCTGTTAGTTTCTTGTAACAATAATGAAATCTATGCAGGGCATGAGATGCATCTTTTTCATATTATGCTCTTGTGGTAATATTCTAACAGTGCTATAGTTTGCATTATTTTGATGAAAGGAGGAATAGGATTATGAATTCTACTGAAAATATTTGATGAGCTACACAGAAAATTTTACATTGTTTCCCACGAAAGAGATGGTAGCAGAGAGGGGCATTATACATGTGGCATTGTCAGCTGTAAGAGAGGAATAGGTTTCAGCATGCTGGAAATACAGAGCATGAGATGTGCAGGAGTCAGTTGTGAGAAGCTTTGAAATTCAGTTCTGCTTACTTTTTTCTGCTTCCTTTGAAATATTTTAATGTAGTTTGTGATAAAGAGTAAATGCTTAGCTTTGCAGAACTTTCTGCCAAAGTCATTCCTCTTTCTAGTTGGCTGTTTCCGAATAGTAGCTATTGGCAGTTCTTTCTGGAAATTACAGCATCAAATATTTGTGCAGACAAGTTATGGCACAAAAATCTTTTAGGTGTTGATTTGTTTGGCTTGAAAGTCATATAAATGATGAAATTAGATCATAAACACATAAAAAAAAAATTGTGAAATGTTTTAGAATTGTCCTCTGTGTTTGCGTTTTGCTCAGAAAATATATGCAAGACTGGTGTTTGCTTAAAGCTTGGGTATATTTTTTTCTCCCTGATAGGAATTCCTACAAACCACAGCAAACCCACCAGTTTCTCCCTGAGGGTGGATAACGCAGTTCCGTTGGTGACCCAAGCCCACGCAATTCAGCCACTACAGATTCGAGCGGGAATCCTTTCTCAGGTCGGCTCCCTCTAAAGGAAAAATCTTACTTATTGTATTATTAGTTAGTAAATGTTTTTAAATGCAGAGTTCTCTTGCGGTCCCTCTTCTGTTCTGTGCTGAACTACAAGCAGTGAGTGTAAATTCAGCCGTTCCCTGCGTCATAAAATCTTCTCTGCTTCACAACAGACGTGGTCGAATCAGACTCAGCAGATCCTGGTTCCTGCATGGCAGCAGGTAGCACCAGTGGCAGCTCCTGCAACATCTCTGGCCTCTGATCCTGTGGCTGGCCCACAGAGGCTTGGAGACTGGGGGTAAGCCCATGTATTTTTTGGGAATACCTTAATGGCTTTGATTTCACAAGAACTATAGATGCTGATGCAAATGACTTGCAATATAAAACTGCCTTTCCTTTTCCTCAGGAAGATGATTACCCAGGGCACTCATTACAACTCAGTGATACCACAGCCTCTTTTAACACATCAGATAACCTTGTCTGCCCCTCAGCCAATTAGTGTGGGCATTGCACACGTTGTCTGGCCTCAGCCTGCAGCTACCAAGAGGAACAAACTATGTCAGAACAGGTTGGTAGAATATTTCTGTCACTCAAAGCCAGTGTACCTGTCGTTGCTGTTTTGTGGTCAGGGGAATAACCTGTAAAAGTGGCATGTTTGTTGGAGACAATTGCTCTTAAACAGTCTTTTGGGAAAATGTGTCCTTTCTGCCTTAAGTTTTCGATGTTATTTTGGTAACAGAGTAGATGGAAAAATACTTTCAGTGGTAAGATGTTTCAGTTCCGTTTTGTTAGTATGTGCTTGTCATGATAGAAAGTTGTCTTTACAGGCTTTGGGGAGGTATAAGAATATATTGAGGTAGCTCTAGTGGGATATTCCTAAGTTTATGTGTGTGAGGATCTATCAGGTTTAGAGAACTGAAAATAAAGACATACTGTACAGGGTTGCAGTTTGCCTTGCACTCGTCTTAACAACAGTCTTTCTTTTACTGGTAGCCAAAAATGCTTCAGCTGCTTGCTGAAGAAAATATGGCCCACTTCCATGCAAAGTATTGGCAAAGGTGTGGGATGCTCAATAAAGGGGAAGGCACATGTTACAGGGACAGCATTCCTGTATTGAGCAAGGAGTTCTTCTGAGGCCACCGGCTTTTTTTTTCAGGCAGAATTTCTGCAGTGAATCTGGCCAGATTTGTTTCCTTGTTTTTCACCTGAATGGGGTTTTTGTTTCTTTTGTTTCCCTTACAAGAAAATGGGATTTTCAGTCTACTGCATTCAACGTTACAAATTTCAGTCTTAGGTATTACATAGTTTGGATCTTTCTTGTTAATATCTGAAGTCATCTATGCCGAATATTTATGACTGTGCTTACTGTTCTATGTTTTTCTTTGTATTAGTTTAGAAAATTGGTGGTTTAGCCGACATTGTTTGGTTTTGTTGAAAATAACAGTTTTCAGCTCTGTTTGGTAGAAATTCACTAAATGCCAAATGGAGTGTTTCCTTCACAGGAGCAACGCGTTACAGAACACCAATATCCAAAATTCAGCCTTTATGTCTCCAAAGATACTTAACCTGAAGGCTGTGAAGAGAATAGGTTGTATAGAAGCACAGGACAATCTTAACTCAGAAGGACAGGAAGGTACCTGCTGTGAAGCCTCGGTCAGGCTGGATCCTGATCCATCTCTCCGAACCACCCAGCGCCAGGCTCTGTTCATATCCGGCTCCCCCAGCCCCGCCGTCAGCGTGATCACCATCAGCAGTGACACAGATGAGGATGACATAGGACGAACACATTCACTGAGGGAGTAAGAATCAGTGCTTATTTTTATTTCTTTTTATTATTTGGTTTTTATTGATTTTACAAGGTTTACTTAAATATAGCTGTCTTAGCGCAGCTACTGTGTTTAATGGATCCGAGTTTAAAAAAAAGACAAATAATGCTCTTTTAATCAAATTTCAGGAAGAGATTAACTCTGTAGCCCTATATTATTTGAGGGTGAACAACACTATCAAAACTCTACCTCGTTCATCCATGTGCATTAAGCATTTTCAAACCATAGTACTTTTACGTCAAGCATACTTTTTTTTCTTAATAATGTCATACCCTGTTTATTTGTTGAAGATTAGTCTTCTGGCTTTGCATAATCAATGTTATCATTCTACTAGTAGATACAAAAAGGGTATAAAAAAAAATCTCTAAGACCCTTTTTGAGTTTTAGGGAGCAAAGCATTCTTTTATTTCAGCGCGCTGGATGCACAAGAGAATATTTTCTCCATTATCCAGTAGATAATGTTACATACATATGTATGTAGAAAATATGTATGGGTACAAAATACTCCTCTATCAGTATGAAAAGGTGTGCCTTTGGGTATAAAAGCAGGTGCTGGATATGGTCCCCCAGTGGGGTTTTATTTCACAGAGCCATCACAGAAACACGCATCATTTTAAATGAGGGCTTAGAAATTTAATGTTTGATTGACTTCTTTTTTACTTATAATTACAAAGCATGCATAATTTTAAATGAGGGCTTAGAAGTTTAATATTTGACTTAATTTTTACTTGTAATGATTCTGAACTGGAAGGACTTGTATTTGAAATTTCAGCTTTGTCAGAGGTTTCATGGCTCTGAACTGTTGTAGTAAAATTTTTTATCTACTTGTTTTAGTATCGATTAAATAAAAAAATTATTTATTTAGTGGGTTTCAAAAAATGCCTGTTGAGTCTAGAATTGCAAAAGAACACTGAAAAGGTTTAAAATTTTGGTTTGAATGTAAAAGAAACAAGTAATTGGATATTAATACACGTTTAAGGGACCTTTTCTAATATTGGACCCCCTTTTAGTCCATAATTACACCTAAGTCAGTGGTGAATGAGAGCTGGTATGTTTGCTGAGTTCGTTTTTGTGTGGCAGGTGTAAAGGTAGCCTGGAGTGTGAAGCCTGCCAGAACACCCTGAACATCGACCGCGTGTGTTCCCTCAGCAGTCCCGACAGCACCCTGAGCACCAGCTCCTCCGAACAGTCCAGTCCATCTCCTTGCAAGAGGTCCAACAGGTAAAAAGTTGTGCTTCTTTCAACAAAAAGAAAGATCCTAGTATGCAGCAGACTCAGTTTATACTAAAAAATGCAAGAAGTTTTGTTATGTTGCCATCCGGTGAGGCTAAACGATCTATTTAAAAATTGGTTTACTGGCCTGCAGTTGCATAGCGTAGACTGTTCTTTTATCATTCCTAACAGATCTATGTTGTTACATTGGAAATATTCAGAATACTGAATGAATGGTGTTAGCACAGAAAACATAACCACGTTGCATGCAACTTCCTTTAGAATAAAAATCTTCTAGGGTTGCAAATACAAATCGGCCAAAGCAGGATGTGACAGATTGGAAGTTACGAGATTGTCTTTGATTTCTGCAGCCTCTTGTTCTCCCATTGTGTGTCTTGCAATCTTTAATGACACTGATGCCTTTTTTCTTCTATCAAACATAAGCCTCACTGATGTGAACACTGTTCATATGAGCAGCTTTTAAATGTTTTTATCTTCACGGCCTCGTGTCCAGCTTAAGACTCCATTTTTTCACATCATTCAAAATCTGCTTTTATAAAACCATTCGCTGTTAATTTGAACTATATTATGGCATTTTCTTTTCTACAGTAACTGAGGTCTTGACACTAACACATCTATCCGTGTGACACTTGTAAAACATGGAGTTGTGAGACAATCAGAAATTCCCACTCACTTGGGATGCTCTGGCTGGGGCACCTGCAGATGGCTGCTCCTCTTATTTCAGTCCCTGCCCTTCTGGTGCTCATATTTGAAATTTCAGTTGTTCCTGCTTGTGCCACGTCTACCAATTAGATTCCTAGATGGGAGTTTGTTGACCAAGAAATATTTGGGATATGTAGTTGCTGGTGTTGGTGAAAAGTTTGGTTTAATATGATTCACCCAATATCCCATAGAAATTCTGTGACCTACAGTTAATTTTTTTCAGGCAACCCCTGGCTGCCATATTTTTATTCTACAGTTCGCTTCCTATTTTGTGTAGAATAGCTTTCTGTACAGAAAAGAATGATTCAAACTCAGAGCAGTTTCATTGTGCAAAATGATTTTGATTAGGGTCTTAATGAAAGAAGTTTGTTTAAAATAATTGAAGATTCTATCGCAGTGTGTATTGACAAGGAGATGGAACTGCTCGTCTGTACAGGCAGTTTTATATGTTTTAAATTTTCTACAGCCTGCCTCAATGATGCTTTCAATGGATGATTTATATATATATATATATATATGTCTTTCTTTTCTTTTCAATCCTCTCCCCTCAAGAAAAAAAAAAGAAGAGGGTTAAAAAAGTTGCCAGAGTTAAATAGATGGACTAAACCAGTTATACTTCCCTGGTCCTAGTTTTTTAAGCTTTCGTCATATCTGACTGTAAAAGAAGAAAATAACTAGAAGCATGTGAAGAATTTCCATTTAAATAGTTAAAGTTTGGTAAAGATTTAGATAACAAGATGTGTCTTATACTGGGAGGTGTCAGGTGGTGTTACTGGTTGGTGGTTAATGTTGTCATTCCTTTCATATTCTTTAATATCAAAACATTCAAAACTTCAGATAAGTTTTTAAAAAGTCCTGCTTGCTTTTACAGTATTTTCTTTGAATTGCAAGGAACTGAGCTGTCATTAAATTCCCCTCTGTAATTCAACTTTCTGTCAATAGCAGAGGAGTGTGTCGGATTCTGATTTCATTAGCATTCGACTTAATGTAAGTCATATAATTAGGAACTTGAATCAAAAATAATAATATAGAAATACAACGAATTGCTCAGTAGTTGTCACAGTTTTTTACTATATGCAGCTTAAAAAAATACTCAGATTTACCTAGCTCTGTTGGTTGAGTCTTCAGGTTTTTGTGCTGCTCCTCATAGTGTCAAAGTACTTTTCACAGAAAAATTAATTTTTATAAATGGTTTTATTTATATTGTCTTACTTTAAACAACATACCATGAAGACATGTTACATTAGCTGTAAAATCACTAAAGGATTTGACCATATGTTCAAGTGTTAGTGAATTCACTGCTGTTTCTTTCATGTTTTAAGTTAAGCATTTATTCCAGCAATTTTTAATATAACCTGGGGTTTTCTTGCTCTTCTAGCTTATGGAAGTTCTCAGTTCTCTTGCCTATTCTTGAACCAGGAACTTTGTTAGCATCTACACTTGCTTATTCATCGCCCCATGCCGTTCATTTTAGCTCTGTTAAGTGAAGAGCGTCTCTTGCTATCTATATAATCTATATATATCTATTTGAGCCTGGCACAGTCCCAACTGACAACTTCTTAAATTTCTTTTTTGTTGCTGTTAGCAATGCCCCCGTGATGTACCTTTTGCTTGTGCAATAAATAAATAATAAAGGAGGTTGATATCTCTTCTGACGATATACCTCATTGTAAATGGGTTTCCTTTCCTGGGATGTTCAGTTCTTGGTGCCTAAAAGGTGTTTGGTTCTCATTCCACTGACTGAACCGTGGTCTTGCTTCTGGAAACTGGCATTTACCATTTTCTCAGCCCTTTCTTCTTCTGCTGCAAGCAGATAAATGTTAGCAATAAATGTTAGCAAAGGCCATTATTATGAGTTGGTTTCTCCACCTTGTTCCCCTTCCAGCTGCTTTGGTGAAAGCAGTGGTTGAATAAATGAGTTTGCATCACTTGCCCAGCACGGATTTCACAGCCCACAAGTGCCAAAACAGCCACTGTGTAAACAAAGGGTTGGGTTTGTCTCCTTAAACTAGATCAGTGAAACAGAATCTGTCGCTCGGGCACAGGCAGTGCTCTGGAGGAGCTTCAGAGACCTAATTTTTCAGTAGATAAGGTCTCGTATACCAGCTGGTGGTTGATATGCAGATGAGAGGGAGCTGCCTGTCACTGTGCAGATGCTTCCTCAGCGTTCTCTGTCCCATCGTGACTCTCACGGGCTCCAGGGACAGCTTTTCCAGGATGTGGCTGATTTCTAGAAGGAAATTGGATCAGTGTGTTCTGTTCTCACTTGCTACTGTAATAACCATCAGGGAGACCTTTATGTTATCATTCAGGAAGAAATGAAATAATCTTCTTCAACTTCTTATTTGAACTAAAAGTCTAAATTTCAAGTGGTTTATAAGAACAGAATTATTTAAAACATAAAACTAAAAGTCTAAATTTCAAGTGGTTTATAAGAACAGAATTATTTAAAACATAAATTACAAAGTGGGGGCAAGTTGGGTTCCATGTCTAAGTCTTTATGGAGAAGTTACCTCCTTTCTCTGAGCCTTGTAATTTATGGGTAGAGTGAGTTTGAATATACGTACTTGCATAATAAATATGTATTATTTTTATGCACATTTGAGTAGTTTCACTTCTATAAATTTTATGTGCTAATTTAAGAAAATGTATCTATTAAAAAATATTTTTTTTTATTGCAATGCTTTTGTTTTTTGGCAGTATGTCAGATGATGAGCAGGAAAGTGGATGTGATACAGTGGATGGTTCCCCAACTTCAGACTCTTCAGGACATGACAGCCCATTTGTGGAAAATGGCTTTGTAGCCAATAATAATAAAAATAAGGAAGCAAGAGCCTCGGTTAATCCTGAAACCAAATCAACTGTTTGCACAGTAGTGGTACCACCAATGAGACTTGAAAACAGGTTACATCTTGATGATCAGATGGTGAATACGGGTAAGTTGATTCAGGTGTTTTTTTTCTTTCTATGCCAGTAGATAAGAATAGAAATTTGAGTGTTTATTCAGTAGCCGTATATCTGAAGATTTTGACCTATTCATGTATCTGGTAATCCATAGTAAACACTTCTAAATACTGCTGGGTTTTGACTTTAATTAGTGTACTGTGTTATTGTTTCTTCCTGTACGCTGAAGCAAGTGAAACTTTGTCTAACTTTTGTCAGAAGAGAATAGTGACAACAAAAACATAACATTATTTATTTGTATCTTGGAAGATGCTACGTGCCAGCCACTGAAAAAGGGTCGGTCTGTCCTGGGAAGAATAAACCAGTCTTCTGTTGTAGGAAACCGTCAGCAAAAATCAGCATTCCATCAGCAACATGTAAACTTCAGTCAGGTATGTGTACTTACACCTAAAAAAGTACTTTTTCTGTCTTGAAATGTGCTGAATGCTCACAATTTCAATTGCTGTCGATGGCAGTTGCAGGTTTTCAGCAGCTTCATTAAAGAAGTGTTCAAATGTTGAAAAATGGATTTCAGCTTGGTGGGCAAGTCATAAGTATCTTTCACTTTTGGTCATTTTCTTAGAACAGCTGACTTTATTTTCAAAAATAGTAGAAAACTGGCAAAATTGTCAATGCTTACACAAAATCAAAGCATGAGACAAACAGAAAAACTTGTTAGCGTTTTTTTTTCCTACATCTTAATACTAAAATGCTCATAGTGTGCAGTTAAAATCTGCTGCCGTATCTCAGTCTTGTTCTGTTAGTAGTGTGGAGAAAATGCTTGTAGTTTGAGTATCCAGAGATAAGAGAGAGCTTAACAAAGTCACCTATTTCTTTCTTACCTTTGCTGCCAGGTAGTGAAACTGGGGAGAGATAAGGTTGTGAATATAGTTCAATCCAATGTTAGAAGATACCAAAGTTAACTTAAAAGTTACTTTTATTGTCACCCAACAACCCAGTAAATATGTCTGCTGTGGCTAAGAACTACAGTTGACACATGGCTTCAAGTTTAAGCCTTTAAATTAATTAATTTTGAGCTATAGCTGCGTTGAGCTTTCAGTTAGATAGCTGGAGGTACATTAATCTAAGAGCAGTACCTGTTTGTGTAAGTCTTGCAGAATAACTGTGAATATTGTAAGTTAAATACTAAATGCAAGCATGCAATATGTAGATAAGAGGATTTAGCAATAATGACTTGAATAGTGTAGATTGAAAGAAACGTTTGGGTGGGTGACACAGTCTCCCCTTCTGCATGATTATGCAAAAGGATTGGTTTAATTAATTCTAAGCAAACCTTAATATGATCAGCATGGTATTAATTTTTAATCTCTTCAATGTCTGCAACTCCTCAGCCTCTTGGCAGAAAGTGTAGAATGTTATTTTCATTACAAAAATTTATGCTGATCCTTCCTTCTTTAGTAGATGCCCTGTGTAGTTTGAAGTTTGCATTATTTAATGAGTAATTGATTTTTAGTCTTTTCTCTTTATGACTGTTAATGATTGCCCCATCTTCCTGTGATCATAGCCCTAGACTTCTGTTTGCCTAGTTGTCTCAGATATTTTCAATCCGTTTATTATTTTTTCTGCTCTCCTCTAAAATTTCTCTCCTATTTGTCCTCTTTGTGCCTCATTATGGTGCCCAAACTGAATGCAGCACTTCCAATTGATGCCAAGCCAGTGCTGAGTAGAGTGGAATAAGCACCTTGCTCATGTGATACATGGTATTTCTGTTAAAACAGCCCAGCATGGCATTTTATCTTTTTTTTTTTTTTTTTTGCAAGAGCATTAAAAGAACTTGTATTCTGTTTTCCATCTCTTATTGTCAGATTTCCTGTCCGTGCTACTACCTAAATAGCTAATAAATTTTTTTTTATTTTTTTTGTTTAAGCATTTAATTATTCCCGTCTCTCTATTCCTCTTGATTTTAAGTTGACTAGTTTTAGTGCATTACTCCATTTTTCAAACCGTCTTTGCACTCAGAAATGTTAAGACCCTGCCCGTCTCTGTGTGTGGACAGGTTCAGCACTTTGGATCTGGGCCGCAGGAGTGGAACGGGAACTACGCTCACCGGAGGCAGCAGGCTTACATCCCAGCCAGCGTTGCTGGCCACGCTTTCTCCCTCCCGCACGGAAGTCCCAATCACACCACTGTGCACGCCCATCTCTCTGGAAGCACCCACCTTGGAGCACAGCCTGCTCTCCTTCCCTACCCGTCGTCGGCGCCCCTCAGCACCGCCGCTCCCGTCGCCCACCTCCTCGCCTCGCCGTGTACCTCAAGACCTTTGCTACAGCACCCAACGTACAGCATCACCCATCCCAGTGGCATAGTCCACCAGGTCCCAGTCGGCATAAACCCCCGCCTCTTACCTTCCCCGACCATCCATCAGACTCAGTACAAGCCGATTTTCCCGCCGCATTCGTACATTGCGGCGTCGCCTGCTTACACGGGATTTCCACTGAGCCCGACGAAACTCAGCCAGTATCCGTTTATGTGAGAACTCAGACACGGTATCTTGAGGAAGCTCAATGATACAGAAGTTTGAGTTAAGAAGAAACATGGTATTTATTAAATATTAGCCATGGCACAACAGGAAAATTATTTTTTTGAATCATGTAGACTTGGGTGCAATTTAAACAACTCTGAGCTTTAAGAAAAACTCACTTTTAATGTGTTTTGCACATTTGGTATAACTTGTCTTTGGTCATGTTATCTTCTTATATAGTAACTTTAGACAGGTGACTTATGGGAGCAGAAATCTGGTTTTGCTCCTGCTATTTTTTATAAAATTGCCTTCTAACTAGTGCAAGACACGTCTACATTTGGGAAGCCATTCAGTGTACAGAACTCTAGAGCAACAGATGCACATGTGTCAGCAGTACAGTGTAGGAGTAACTTGTTTGTGTTGCGTATCTTGGTGTTTAAATGTTGAGTCACTTATCTAAGAGTTGAGCTGTTGTTCTTCTTCACATTGCATGTGTCTTTTGCATGGGCAAAGAAAAGAAAGCCTAAACATTGCTCTTAAATGTTGTTGTCCTAATAATCTCAGCTGCATTGTAAACTGTTCCCACACATAGTGCCTTAAATATTTGAGGTTGTTAATGTTATTACTTATATATAAATGTTGAGGACTGCAGCACTTAAAAATTCAGATCTGCTGATTTTTTGATAGCGTAATGCTCATTTTGGGTTTCGTGTGGTATGATTTTAGTATTGGGTGTATTTTCCTTACTGAGAACGCAGCGTGTTTTGCTGTAGCCGAATTTTGCTGTCTTTTTTTTTTTTTTCTCCCCAGAATGATCTAGCTTCAAGACAAGACTTTAGTAGTGCTTAAGAAAAGTTGATTCAGTAGCTATTGAGTAGTGACACACAAGACAGTATTTCATACTGGTAAATGGAACTGCAATACAACCTAAGTAGTTTATTTTAAAAGTGTTTGTCTAATTGGGTATAATACAATGTTTAGAGGTGCGGTAGGCATGACTGACTAGCTGATGAGAGGAAAAGCCAAGTGCTCATTGATCCATGATGTGGTTTCATCTTAGCTTGAGCAAACCATGCAGTATTTAATAACTAGTAGCAGAATATTTACTATTGAAGCTTGAAAAGATGTGAGTTCTTTGTGTGCAATCTTTCATTTATGCATGGGAGAGATTTTAGTCTTTTTACATGATAGTATTTGTTTTAGCCTGTTGCGGGTGTTTGCTTATTTAATACATTCCGTCAGGGACGTAAATTACATGCTTTTTGCATTATTTCTTTTTTTTTTTTTCCTTTCCTTAGGAAGTGTGTCTTTTTGTTGGTTTTTTTTTTTTTTTTCTGTTTTGTTCAAATGAAGTTGCTTTTGCGGCACCAAAGACTTAATCATCCATTTCCTATAAAAGGTAGCTACTTTTTCATAGACCTCAAGTAAACTGTAGTGTAGAGATGGGATTTACGGAAGGTATTAAGCTGAGGCTGTGTTTTAGCTTATGGGCAAGTAATAAATTGTATCATTTATCTTGAATGTATCATAGATAAGCTGCTATATAATGATTGCCACTTCAGATAGCTGTGAAATTAGGTGATTAACTAGTTCTTTCTTAGCCTTCTAATTTCTGTACAAGTCTAATGACATGAAATAGAAGCCGGGTTTGGGGTTTGGTTTTGGTTTTTTTTTTTTTTAATTTTTAAATTTTTATTTTGTTTTCATGTTTGAAGTGTCGTAACTACTATACTGTAAATGATGGAAGATGATTGCATATGTTTTTTTGGGGTGTGTTATTTGCATCAGTATTTTATCTCCATTAACTTTGAGCTCATCACTGCATATAAGTGGATGTATTGATGTAACTTAATTTTTTTATGTTTTCATATTGGCATTGTGTAGACACTTAAGAAGCTGCATCTTGCAGGCTTGACTTAACTTTTTTTAAAACAAAATCTGGAATACAATCCTTGCAATGTTGACTGGAATAAGAGTGCAAAGCATTTGAGTTTAACTCTGTCAATAAGCTAATAACTGGTAATCTTTTTCTTTACTCCACTAACACAAGCAGTGTTTTATTTAATGAATGTCTGAATGAAATAAATGTGCCTACATTTGATTTATTTTTTAAGTAATAATTAAAATACAACAGTATTAGATCATTAAAAAAAATAATGAAAATACCAGCAGTACATTTTTAATCACACTGAAAATTAAGAAACCTAACTTTTCCCACAAGTTTCAGTGTTTTTAGTAATCAACTCTATGCATTTTGTACGAGTGTGTGTATATAAAAGTATACATTAGAAACTAGGGAGTATCCTGATGAATTTGAAATCTCATCAACACATATGTAAAGCCTAAATATAGGGAGCCGAGACAGTGCTCAAATTGGACGTCCACCTTACCACTTCAAACTCGTGCTGTGTGGTCCAGCAGATAGTTTTTCTGTTCACTCACTCCCTTGTGTTGGGAAGTGACATTTTTTTGGTGCTCCCTCCATTGCAGGCGATGGACACACCAAGAACCACCAATGCAAACGGAGAACATGAGTTTTGTATCGCGATGACAAAAAAAAAAAAAAAAAAGTAAAAAAATACTGCATTATTTTTTTTTTCCTGGGGCCATGGGGATCGTCATTGGTCTGATGTATTTCCTGTACCTTCTTTTTGCTGTGCTTAAGGTTTTAAGCTGATGTGCTTGTTAAATTGACACGGTTATCTGTATATCACAACAGTATCCTGCTGTGTGCAGGAAGAAGTTGCTGTAAATGCGCCCCAAATTAGATCTGCTGCTCTTTCTATGTATTGTAACTTTAGAAACGTCTGCATTTCAAAGAACGAAATATTTGGGATCCTGCCACAGCTTAAATTCAATATACCAGGTAACTTTTCCCCCCTCCTGCAATACACTCTGAGAGAACGGACTCTTGTCACTGCAAGTGTCCAGGGCCCACCTGCAGGAAAAAAAAAAGCTTTCAGGGCGAGGACCTTTTCTGTGAAAA
Source organism: Cephalopterus ornatus (assembly GCA_013396775.1). Taxonomy (NCBI): domain Eukaryota; kingdom Metazoa; phylum Chordata; class Aves; order Passeriformes; family Cotingidae; genus Cephalopterus; species Cephalopterus ornatus. The sequence continues at coordinate 36,074 of VZRE01000987.1, read as the reverse complement.
AAGTCATCCTCTGAGAAGCATTTATACATTACACCGTTTAAATGCCTTTTTTAAATAAAACACTGCATGACTACGGAATTGCATATCTGCATATTACTTTAATTTGCAAGATTTTATATGAACTTCTTGTGTTCGGTTTTTAACTTTACTTCAGGGTGTTTTATTGGTCAAATATGCTACTGTATTAACTTTTTTTTGGGGGGGGGTGTTAATTTTTAAATTTTCTGTTTTTACTGCTAATTAACTTGGTTTGTGTTAAGTAAAAGTTAAATCACACTGCAAGCTGTAGGAAGACTTGTTCTAGAAACACCCAGTGATAGAGACTTGATTAATAAGGTTGAACTGTTACTGTTTAACAATTTGTAGACTTGTGGCTTTTTTTTGCTTTGGATTTCTATGCTACACTAGTTCGCCATGTAGCAATTGCACTGTGCAATATTACAATATGAGGACTGGGAAAAATTTTTTATGGATGTAATGTCTCTTACAGTTTGCGATAGTATTTCTTTCTAGTTCTCAGTGATTTAAATGTGACCAAGCCTTCTGTACTTTGTCACAAAAAGCGGGTTTTCCAGGTGACTATTTTGGTGAGTGTCAAAATAAGAATTTATGGTGTATTACTGTCAAGATTCACTTTGAATTAAAATATATATTGCAGCAGATGACTTTTGGTGGCTTTTATTTTTTGCTGTGTTACATCAAGGCTGGATTAAGGCAAAGATGACGAAAACTCACTGAGTGGGCCCTAAAATTCTGATGTAATCATTTGGCTAAGCTTCTTTCTGAAATTTTAAATTCTGTTAGCTTCAGAGGGCCTTGAGATTCTGCCTGTGGTATAGCAAAACCTTGAAGGATCTTTGTTCTGGATGCCCCACTTTTACAAACTTTGAGAAAGGTTACCTGGCCCAGGTACCAGCAGACACCTCTTTGCTGCCGGAGTTCGTACCAAGCCTGTGGCAGCTGCTGCCCGGGCCAGCAGGAAGGTGCTCCCGCTGCCACAGATGGCCCCACGTGGTGGTCAGTGGCTCCAGATGGCCACTTGGTATGGATCAGACGTCCATGGAAGGCAGTGCTGTTGTCAGCCAAATGTGCTCACTCTGCCATGGGGTTGCAGTGCTTGCTGAAACCTGGTGGTCTGGAGGCTGCACGAAGCGGGTGGTGGGGTGCACACATGTACGTGTGGGGAGAATGGTTTCTGTCCCTGACATCGCGTTTAAGGTGCTGTCTTAAATGAAAGGTAAAAGACCGCAGTGCAGGATATTTTTAATACCAAAATATTTCAGAATTGACAGCTTTAATTTGCTAAATACAAGGTGCTGCTGATACTGATCTTTGACAGCGTTTGCTCATCAAGTCAAGTTGGTCATACTGTCTGCAAAGCTTTTCCTGCAGCACTGTCGCTCAGGTGCCATGTAAACATGTCTGTCCAAGTTCTACAGACACTTGGGTTGCTTCCAAGCTGCTTCCTTCTCTCTCTTGTCAGTTACACTCTTGTATTGTTGACTTTTAAATGAATTTTATCTAGATCCCACTTTTCCCATAGCAAATAAGGCCACTGCCTTGGTGTATTTTACACTCCCACTTCTGGCAACATCTAACAAACAAGGAAAGGCGGCCTGAGCCTTTCAGGATGAATATGCTGCCTGTGAAGTCGTTTCTGTTCTTGCTTTCTATTGGTAATGATGTCCAGCTGTCTCCTATGCTCTTCCCCATCCTGTGGAAGGATTGGACTAGGACAGGCAATTACAACTAAGTAATCTTCCTCTCAGCTGTCTTCAGGATGACTAACACTGGTTTAAAATTTGGTGAGTATTTTCCCTGTCACTAGAAGCAAAGGACAAATTTGTACGGCAGTTAAGACGACAGATTCATTCAAGGAAGAGCTCTCAGAGTCAACGGGGCTGTCACATGCTACAGATCTGTAGTGGGACAAATGGGTTCAGGATGACGCTGTGTTTTCTCAGTGGATTAGCTTGGGCTTTCAGCTGGAGAGATGATCAGTCTCTGGGAGGCAACGGAGCAGCTCCTGTTTGGTACCGCTCACGAAGCAGCTCTGACTATCCTGGTAGAATCACATTGATCACTGCAGCTCATGCACACTGTGAGTTCAGCTCCTGTCATGAGTAGAGGCAGCATGAGTCAAAGTTTCGGGAGGGTTGTGCTGCTCCCCACTTAAAGAGCTGTGATTTCCTCACAGGTCCAGAGTGTTCAGCGTGTGTGTCTCACACAGTGCATAGCTCTGGGAAAAACCAGAGAACTGCTGTAGCCCCTCCTGCCTCTCTTCACACACTGAAATGCTTGGGCTGGTGTCCTGCTGTGCAGGAAGGCGTGGATAAGGTTTGTCAGTGATTGATGTTAATTATAACTTCCTGCCTTTCACCTGTAGGAAGTAGCATTTTCTCCCTTAGGGGAGGTGGGTACGTGCTCCAAGCACATTCAGGTAATTCTGCCTGTCCTTCTCCTGGGGAACAGCACTTAGTTTTCTTTGTTAGAATGATAAAGCTTTATGCTCAGAGGCTGAAACACATATTTGAAAGGATTCTTCTCCCTAAATTCTGAAATAGCAGGTTAGAAGCATCTACACCAAGTTGATAGACCTCTGTCAAGGAGTCTGGACTCCATTCTGTGGCTGTACTTGTGGAGTGAGATGTTCATGGACTTGGCCTGGTTAGTCATCAAAATGAAAAATGCCAACTGTTCTGTTGCAAAGAGAGACTATGGCCTGCCACCTGCTTCATGGGGAAGTCACTGCATGGACACAGTGGCTTCTCATCCATGGACAAGATCCACACCAATGGGTTCGTTCCTTCATAAAGACAAGGAAGACTTGGAATGTTTGTGGTAGGTCTGCTGCAAGCAAGGCAATTTTGGATCTGGGTTTTACTCACCATTTCAACCAAAGTCAGGTAGGTGATGTCAGGCTGTTGCTCTAAGGCAAAGGCAGGGGAATCCATGCAAACATGAATTTAGGTCTCTGCGTGTACGGCTTGTTATTACATAGCATGGTAGAGTAGTGTTTGTCCTGGTCCTGTGGAGGAATACTCAATACATCACAGCCAACTACAGTAGATCTTCACCAGCATGGAGCATCTTGATTCTTTCTCCACAGTGAGACATCTCTGCTAGAATATGGGCTAACTTCTGGCATTAAGGATTCCCCAGCTGAGACGAAACCTGGTTAGAAGTACATGCACTTTACCTCCCTGTGCCATGTGTGTCACTATGGAAGGGAATTCATGGACAAAACGTGTGCTGCTTGCAAAAGAAAGTACCTGATACAGAGCATGTGGATCCTCTAGGAGAATACACATGTAGAAATGCAAATCTCAGTAGCAAGTACGGATGCACAGATACTCCCCAAGAGGTAGAAATTACCTTTCTGGACCAAAAAACCCCCCAAACAAATAGGATTAGGAAAGTTAAGTTTAGGAAGTAGTTAACAGCAGTTACTTGGTAAAACTCCCATGATTTTCATTAGTAAGAGTTCCAGTCGTCATTCTAGAAAATACGCATTTTAAAAATCCTTTGAAATAACACTTAAATCTGCTATTTGTGTTTTATATGTAATACATACACAGAGTGTAATAGAAATTTTAGAGAAAATCATAATAGTTAAGAGCTAGATTGGAAAAAATCGCTTTCAAAATTGACTTACTGATGGATCTATTACAAAGCCGAGCTATGACAAAACCTAGAAGAATATGAAAATGATGGAATGGGGTTTCCGCAGGACTCCCTAAAGGTACCACCAGAGGGCCCTGCACTAAACGCGTTGGCCTTGGATTAAGGAGAGTGATAAGCAAGCTCTCCATTTCACTATAATAATCATACAACTGCCATCTTTGCTCTGGATAATCGTTAGTTGTCATCATGTGGAAGCTAATTTTTGCACAGACTGAATTAGTGATTTGAGGAAAAAGTAAAACGGCAGAAATGGGACATATTAGTGGCCAAGTATTGGTGACATGGGTAGTGTACTGACCTAGTCAGATAAATATGTAGTTATGGGTTACCATGGCTTTGGGGACGCTGTGAGCGGCTGGGTAGCAGGTGTCGAGCCGGGGCAGGCCCCTGATGAGGCTTGCTCTACCTCAAACGTGACTTTGAAGAATTTCTCAGAAAGACAACTTCCCGCAGAGCAGAATTGCTGCGAGGCTGGGGCAGCTTTCCTGCATGTAAGCACTGCTGCAGCCTTTCAGAATCAGCTCCCGGGCTACTGGAGCATGTTGTGCCCCAAGGCACCTTTGCTTTGCTCCTCCTCCTGCCATCACTGCCTGTTGCCTGCGGACATGATCTGGGAACTAAAAGAATTCATGGAAGCATTCCAGGAAAGAGATGACACTAGAATAAAGATTTCACGTTACCTCTGCTGAAAATAGTAATTGCAGAACACACTAAATGAACTGCCCCGATGTTTGGTGTGACTGAGGCAGCTGCTGTCCATAACACATTTTGTGTGCCGCTGGGTTTCCTGGTGTACCTTTAAGCATCACAGAGACAAAACTCTGTCCTTTGGAGCTCCCCTTTCAGAATGCAGGTCTGAGCCCTGTCCTGGGCAGGGAGGGAGCGAGCACAGGACAGGGGCGACAGGGAAAGACCTCTCCTGTGTTTGCACAGTGGGTGGCTGAGGTTGTAGCTGCCAATTTGGTCACCCCCTGTGGTACACTCGTGTTTCTTTATTTCCAGACCTGCTTCTGCACTTGCAGAAACGCTGCCCAGTGGCGCTCGGCGCTGTGACTGCTTGCTTGCTGGCTGGTGCCTCGGATAACTGGGCCATCTTCGGGAATGCCCTGGCCCGGAGGCTCACAGGTCGGGACACCAGCCGGCAATAAGTGAGCAGGCAGGGACTTTGAGTCTTGCCAGGCTCGCAGGACAAGCGTGAGCTGGTGCAGCTTCGTTTACACCCAAAGGTAGCGCCGGGCGCGAGCGATTCAAGGAAAATTAGGGAGGTGACTGATCACCCGGAGCTGATGCCGCGTTCCACGTGCCCTGGCCGGCACAGGGGGCAGGGGCCCGTCCCCACCGCCGGCTGTTCCACCTGCCGCGGCCGCGGCTCCTCCCGAGCGGC
>VZRE01000987.1:0-30511 GCA_013396775.1 Cephalopterus ornatus | reverse complement strand
GGCCGTGGCCGTGCTGCTGCTCGGGGTCGTCGTCGCCCTCCTGCCGAGCGCCCGCGCCGAGCCGGGTAAGGAGCGCGGGGGGCGCGGGGACAGCGCGGCGGCGGCGGCGGCGCCGCTGTCGCGGTGACGGTGACAGTCACCGCCCTGCCCGCGGGGACGGCGCGGCTCTTGCGGGGACGCTCGGGCTGCCCTGCTGCCTCCCGCCGAGCAGCCTCACCTGCTGCAGTGGCACGGGGTCCCCGCCTGCCCGAGCCGCGCACGGGCAACGTGAAATTCACGATGACGGGAGTCTGCCCCGTGGCCGGCACTGCCGAGAGCGGGGAACAGCCCGGCGCTTCTCTTTGTCTGCCGCATCCCTTCTTACCCGCTCTCTGAACAGAGGCTCCTCTGTGGAGAGGGGATGCTCGGCTTTTCTGCCTTTCCCTGAGGCAGCCGGGGCTGCCATCAACCCCCGGTCTGCCTGGCTGCTGTACACACAACAGCTTTTCCTATGGGACGGGATAGTTGGGTTAGGTCTTGTTCCTTGCAGAGAAAGGGACGGGCAGAGGCTTTTGTTGAACGAAAGGATCATTTCTAGTGATTCTGTATGTGTGTGGCGGGGAGGAGGGGAAGATGAGGAGGGGTTAGGAGAGGGCAAGCTGCGCTGAGATCTGAGCACTACACCTCAAATGCAGCTGAGAGCTCCGACAATTTCTGGGTTATATTTTTCCTATTTCCCTTGACTTTTTGAGTGAGGCACTGTCCTGCGCTCTCCAGACTTCTTACAGCAGTCGATATACTCGGTGACCTCAATGCAGAAATGGTTACTGTTGCTGGCAGTTATTCTATGTGCCAGATAGAGATGCCAAATATAATTCTGAGGCTATGCTAAAATAATTGAAAGAGGCTAAAATTGATATATGGTTAGATTGATCCTATGGTTTTAAGAAAGGAGTAGGGATGTGAATCCACATTTTGAAGCTGTTAATATGTATGTACAGTAATTGTATACAATTGATGCCAGTTTTATAGCCATAATATAATAAGGTTTCTCATTTGCAGGTTGGAGGTTGGTGGAACAGTGCCTCATACTGCATTACTTGTTCTGAGCATGTAAATACCACAGTTTGATTTATCTCTATAAGATAAATTGACCCGTGATCAGAGGAATGGCTAATTTTTTACCTTGGCTTGTCAAGTCAGTCTGGATTTCACAGGAACTCTGGCACCACATCTAAGTTATGAAATGTGTGTTCCCTTTGAGGCAGCCAGGCTCTCAGAGCTGAGTTGCAAAAGCTGAGGTATTTCTGACAATGCAACAAGACACTTCTTCATGCTTGAGGGTGAGATTCAAGAGTAGAATGAAGTATATGAATATTCTGCTTCTTCCTTTGTGGTCTGTATGTCTTTGTGATACAGCAATGATCTCACTTTTAAGTGAAGAAATCCAATAGCGTTAAAAACCATATTTGTAGGTATCTCATAGCCAACACCTTGGAAAAAAAAAAAAGGAGGGGGGAAGCCAAAATAGTGCAAAGCCAAAGCACATAATCACGGTGTACATAGCACACACAGTGTAAAATACTGTCACCAATTGGCATTACTTGCGAATTTCAGATTATCAGGTAGTTACATTAAGGAACTAAATGTAATCTGTTGTACTTCATAGCTGTGAGCTTTACAGCTGAAATCACCAGTAAAACTTTATTACTCCTATTCAGTGTTGATCAGTAGGTACGATTGCTGAGGTGCATAAATTGGGTGTCAATCAACCTTAAAAGCTCTGTCTTCCACTGAGATGGAACACATGAAACGCTGTCTCCCATTGAAGGCAGGGGCAAAATATGTGGGAGTGCCATATTTTCGATCACTAACATTATTTTTGGCTAAGAAGGTTAACTTCTATATGTTTACATGGAGCAGTCTACGTGTCGGTCTGCATTTCTGTTTAGCCAATGTCGTTTTACAGATTCCTGTGATTAACATGGTAATGTGTATGGTTCATAGAGCACATCCACTGCCATGAAGTCCAAGTGGTGTTCCATGATGCATTAAACATTGGGAAGAGCATTTGTCATGCGCCATTTTTACTAAAGCTTTCTCCACTGGGGAATATTTCCCTCTGTGGGGAATTTATATCTGAACCTATGTACACACTCACAGATAAATGCTGGGTTTGTAGGGGACGTGTGGCATCGCTGTGTGTGAAGATGAAGCAGGGAACCCGGGGCATGGAGAGAAAAGACAGAAGTTTTACTCTGGTGCTAGTGCTTCAGAAGACAAAAGTTTGCTGATCGCTGAGATCTACAAAATTTCCTTGCCCCTCAATAAGAATTCAACACAAAGGGCAAAGGTCTCCTGGAGAAGAGATTCTGGCAGGATGAGGTGTTGGGCTCCCAGGCGTTGGGAGATTGCTTATCTTTCTGTTAGGGTTTCAGAGCCAGACCTCAGTGGTGGGCAGTGCCTTGGGACACTTTCACCATTGACGACAAAGTGATTCGGTTTCAAACAGCAGATAAGAAGCTTTATTTTTACTTTTAGAAGTATTTTCTGCTTCTTTAGCTGGATATATACCAAACTGCTCAATGACATGCAGAGTTAGTTATTAACCTCAACAGCACATCACCCCCAGGACCACTGCTTGAATTCAGGTTGAAAATAAAATTACATTGTCCACCATAATCAGAAGCACAAAACTGTGATTTCTTGTGGATTATAGAATAACCAGTGCAAAAATTGAGTCAAACTGAATATATCTGTCAAGAAAGAGATAAGTAGCGCTCCAGAAATCGACTGAGGGAATGTACAGTTTTGGGTTGACTCCTGCCATGCTCCAGCCAGGTAAAACTCCCTCGTGGATCAGAGCCATGAACCCTGGGCAACTGTTTCCCCCTGGTGGAAGAAGAGAGAGGCAGTTTCTGAAATGGGTGTAACTTTGAGAGGCAGATATTGAAATATGATTTGAACTTGGTGGAGCATCTCTCAGCCCGTCAATACATATGTCACTGTTGTTTGAGTAAAACGGAGGAAAAGGCACGTTGCTCACAGTTGTGTTGCTCAGGAGATTAATCAACTGATCAGAGAGACTGCGGGGGGGATTCTGGGCTGACAAAGTTTTAAGAAACATTGTAATGTACCTTTTACACTTTCCATCATCCTCTATGCTTGCTTGCGTATTCTGTTTGAATGATAAACTTGTCAGGGAAAGGTCCATTTCTTCCTGTGTTTGCTGAACACCAGCACAGTGAGATCTCACCTTAATTAACAATGATTTCGCAAACAATAACGACACCTCCAGCGCAGTGGCTGCTTCTCGCAGCTGGAGCTTTGATTGAACAACTCGGAGAGCGCTCCGTGCCAGCTGCTAAATTGCCAGTCCCACCTCCTCCTCAATGGATGGCAGCTACCTGAACACTGACTCAATGCCTCTCAGCTCCCGAAACTCCACAAGAAGCACCGGGATTGGCACACCTGGAAGCGTACAGCTTGGTGTTTTCACTGCCAAAGGAGCTGCTGGAGAGGTGAGGGCTGTGAGCATATGGGGCACTTGTCCTTCCCAGGGTCCAGCTCTGCATTGTGGAAACTGGTGAGGACACAGAAAAACCCACTCTGCACCTCCTGTGGTTGCTCTCCAGAGTTACCAGTCCAGCATTTTAGGAAATCAATAGTTTCAGGTCGGTCATGTAGCTATTTTGATGTTCTGATCATCTCAAGAGAACAGAATACATGCAGGCATCTCAGATACCCCATGAGAAAACAGTGGAAATTTGAAGTTCTAACTCATATTATTCCAAACAACACAGGGATCTACAGTAAGAGCTGAAGGATTAGGCCACCAGGAGCATAAAAAAGATGCTTTTTTGTGAGAATTTGAGGCTTTGATGGATATGCTCGGTATAGATGCACCAGTCATGGATCTTTCACTACATTGCTGGATCTGACCTGATAACAAATAACTAGTTGATAATAAATAATCTGGTTTTAGTATTCACATAGAGAGCTAATACTTTAGATTCATATATACCGAAACTTAGATGAAACTGTTCTCTGTAGATTAAGACAAATAATATATCGGAGTAGGTTGAAGGGTATCCATGTTATGCTTATAAGGAATACTGACTGGCTGTTTAAGACCTATGGTTAGAGAAGAACTTACTTTCTGACATGTTCAGTCAACCTGTAGTGTATTGCATCCTCCTAGTCTTCACTGCACTGTTTTTTGAGTCTTTAACACTCCCTTGAGGTCAGGTCGATGAACAAAAGGAAGGGCACTGTGAGTAATTTTCTGTTTATGGTATTTTCCTAGTCATGTGGGAATGGTTGTTTCTGCTGCAGTGAATACTGATGATATTTGCATATTGATTTAGGCTTTAATGTCATAACATGTCAACATTTCATTCAAAAAATAAAATGAGCATTTTAATCATTATTTACTGTTCTCACTCCCTTCTGTGAGTCCAAGGAGGGAACTACTGCACTTACTGGACTAATCTGTCTTTTATGGCTAATCCTGAGGGCTGTGGGTGAGGGACTGCCTTCCTACCAGCAAGGTGGGCTAGCACTGGTGGGCTTTGGACACAGGGCATTTCTCAGCTAAAACACCCCACAGAAAAACATTCCCAGTGAGGGTATTTAGTTAGAAGAAGTGCAGGATATGGGAAAAACAATGTACAACTCACGTAGAGCAGTTTGCTGCTGAAGTATTTGTAGTGTTCTTGGCACAGTTTTGAAAACCCACCAGGGTCTTCCCTCCTTTCCCTTCTCCCTCCTTAAACATAACTTTCAATAATTCCAGGTTTGAAAAGGTCTATGGCAAAGGGTCTGGAAAAGAAGCCATTAAGAGCAAAGCCCAGTCTTTGACCTGACATTTTGGTGGCAGTCCTACATTCATGCAGAAGGATATAAAGGGAACACCTGCATCTCATAATTGTTGTCACAAGTGGAAAGGCCAGTAATGTTCTTAGAGTCTGAAATGGAGAAATGCCACCAATAGGTATCTGAAGGGAATCTTTGAACAGAGATGATGCTTTTAAGGGCCTCTCAACAGCACATATAAGTGACTTGGTTTGGCTACTCCCTTTTATAAAAGAGGAGTTATCGCAGAAAATCGAAAATCTGAAGATGTAAGTACTATGGGCCCCCTTTGGGTGACAGGAAATGATTATGTTATTAATATTTAAATAACAATTACTTTCCCAGGTATGAGGTATATACAGTGTGTGTAGCAAAATGTGGCACACATGATGTTACTACTTGATTGGGACATTAAATTAGGGGAAATTCCTTTTTTTATTCTGGGCTCAGCAGTAAGGAAGGGAAAATGAAAGAATGTTCAAAGATGAAAACCATAAAAATTCAGACTCATAAGAAGGCATCCCCTTCCTCATTTTCTCCACTACACATTGCTGTAGATCTGAAACTATCTACAACACCTTATCTAGCACTTTATCACCTGTTAGCAATATACCAATGTTCACCTTTTAAGGGAAACACCCCAGCTGATTCCTGCTGACTTTGAATAAGAAGAACACATGGGAGAAATCAGAGGAGAAGCTATGCAAGACTTTAATCACAGAGCGTAAGTCTGGGCATATTCTCCAATTTTCAGGTATTATCATCATGTTTGGTGCATCAGCAGGGAAAGCAGCTGTAGCTCTTCTTTTGAAACTTCTCCTGAATTGCCTTCATGTGTATGCATTTTCCTCGTTATGGCTAAAAAGCCTCTGCGTTGACTGGAGTGATTTTGGCTGCTCTCTAGGAAAGTCTTTTCACACAGTATACCTGCCTGTCCTGTGTTTTCCTAAATGCTCCTGCAGATGTGTGGTGGTAACAAATTCCTGAAGGAAGCCGGTGTGAGTTATGATCCATCTGTATGCCAGGTAATAAAAAAGCAGCAGGGCTATCCTGCACCACTCTGCTGTTTAGTGATATGATGATCTCACTGCAGTGCCTTTGGCTGAAAATAAGCAGAATGTCTTCAAATAAATCGTTGCCCTGTGTTTGAGAGGTATGGATTTTGTAAATTTAACCTGATAAAGTTACTAGCTAGGATAAAATAAAAAAGAGTGTTACATAAATATGTGTAACTCGCAAGGCTAAGAGAAAGATTTTTAGAAGCCAAAAGAAAGGCTATGGAAATTAAAATGTCAAAGAACAGATTCCAAAGGAATAGGAAACAAAGATGTATTCGTTTTCTGTGGTATTTCTTGAACAATGAAATAACTGAGGCCAGCAAAATGTTTTGGCAACCGATGTAAAATGGTAAGAAAAGAGTTGAAATGTGGAAGTTTATCTGTGGGAACAGTTTCTTACCAAATAGTTGTTCTTTGTTTTGAAAATGAAAATTATTTAGATTATTTGGTGTTCTTTGTCACTCAAGTTCTGAAAAAACTGATTTAAAAGAAACCATTACAGACTTGCCTCGTTCTTTCTTTGCGTAGTTTTCTTTTAATCTGATGAGTAGCTTTGGCAGATGAATAGGTCAGTGATGAAAAATTGGTTTTCTATAGAGGTCATGGCTAATTAAGAAAGGAAATGCATTTTTACAGTTTTCTGTCATTGCAGTAGATCTTTGATGTGGTGTCTTGGAGCTGAAATTTTTAGGGGTGGCTTTAAGAAATCCTTAAAGCCGATGTTTTTGGGTTTATTTAGCATTTTAAAAGTACTTCTGTGATCTTGTGGTAAAATGTCTTGGCTGAATGTTTTTAAGGCTAATACACGGTTGGCTGTTGTAGCTGTCCAGTGTTCTCAGATGGGTTTGTCTGAATTTCCTGGTGCTTGTGTAGCTGCTGAATTAAATATTCACAAAAAAACCCTCTGTCCATTGTTGACTGGCAGTCCATAAACAGGCTAAAGCTTTTGCCCTCACAGTGAACAGTAACAGACTTGTTTTCAAAGCTGCAACCTTCTGAATGTATTAATATATATTTAATATATTCCCTGTGCAAGGCTTGGTATCTTCAACGTGTTACTATTTAAAAACAAATGTTTGACTTTATTGGAGAATTAGAGCTTGGGCTTTAAATTGTCTACAGGCAGTGATCTCTTTTAGATGAACAAGTGGGAGTGTTGATTAGACATTTTATGAGGTGTTCTTTGTGGCTCTACTGCTATGGAAAAAGCGCATTATTTTCTATATCTACCTTTTCTTTGGCTAATGAAACACCTATAAAAAGCTTATGGAGTCACATAATTAATATGAAATTACTGAGTTACTTTCAAAAAGAATGTTACCAGATTATCACCCACCAAAAGCTCTTTGTGTTTTACTGAGCAAAGTAGAAGCTTCATGTTTTACTGAGAAGCCAAGTACAAAAATCCTGTTGACCAGCTGGGGTTACTCCTGGGCACATGCAGCTTTTCCTGCAGTCATCTTATATCCAAAAGAATAGTGTAAATTGGAGAAGGGTAGTTGGTAATAAGAAGGAGTAGAGAATATGGGGAAACTTGTGCTGCTAAAGCATTTCTAGGCGTTTAGGTCACAAAGGAGTCACTGATGTCAAATTTGCCTTCTGAATAACGTAAGCCATAAGTTTTCTCTTGGTTTTAGTGACTGATACAAGCATGACAGCTCCATGCAACCTTTAAAAGATTATAAAATCCCGATTAAAATGTTTGAGGGACTGGGCAGTTCACCGGAATTACAGCTGAAGGAAATTACTATCACATTTGGAAACGTATATAATTCAAAATTGAACTTTGTACCACTGTGTTTTCTGGCCACCATATCTACCAGACTGAAGACATCCAAAATCTCTTTTCTGTGCACAGCTACTCTTATCCTGTGATCAAGTCATGCTTTTTCCTTTGAGTTCTCATAGGGTTCAATCAAAGGCATATTTTCCACATCTTTCATCATCCCTGTGAGTCCTTTTTGAAGTCTTTCCAGTCTGATGTCCCTCTGAAACTGCAGCCTCCACAGCTGGTCTGGTGTTCCTGGTTCATCAGCAATGGGCCTCAGCATCAGCGTCAGACGTAATATAATTTTTTGTTGTAGTGCTGATCTTCCCAAATGTAAGAATCGAATGAAGGTTACTCCTGAAGTGGTTCCCATTGATCTGATTATTCACCTCTGCTTCCAAGATTTTTTTTTTTCTTGGAAGAAGTCTGCTCTGCAGACTTGGGTGTAATCGAGAGAAGCAAGATTAACGACCCCTGAAGCTACAGTGCTTCTCCTACTCGTGGAAGCTGCAGTCTGCTCAGTACACGTAACCCTTCATCACTGCTCCCCTCTGTAGACACTCTGATCTGTGGAATTGGTCTGTACTCTTGATTTCCAGATGTGTGGTCTGATACTTCACTGCATCTGCCTGTCTGCTTCATTGTTCATCACTTTCCCAGTTGTCATCTGAGAACTTTTATCAGATAGTTTTGGCTTCCTCCAGGCTACTGATAAAAATGTTGACTGCAAGGCTGAGAACCATTTCCCGTGTGAGTCTACTAGAAGCACTGCTGCTCAATTTAATCATTTAAAATCTGTGGCATAGGCACCATATTCATTTTATATTTTATTAATCAAAATGTGAGATATAAAGTCAAATGCCTCATTGAAATGTAAGAATATTAGATCAAATTTATAGTCTGATAGAAATGTAAAATGAATTTAAAGTGATTGATTGCCCATAAAAATTCAATCCTGAGCATTAATTATTCCATCCTCTTTTTGCTTATCATCCATCAAATCCTTTCTCTGCTAATCCAGTCCATCATCGCCATCAGTATCAAAATCTCTATTTGACAGTTCCCATTTTCCTTGTTTAAATGTCACAATATTATAGAACAAAGATAAATACTGTTCTTTGTTTGCTTTGTCTCCTAGCACTAGCAATAAGGGGACAATCAGCAACTGAGGGGGGGAAGAAAAAGCCTAATTCAAAAGCAGTCAGTGCTGCTTCACAATTCCTCTGGCTGTAGAACTCGCTGCCACAAAAACGGGTAGTTTAGGAACCCCAAAAATGTAGGTGTGGTGCACTCTCTGGTAGTGTCTGGCTGCACAGACTGATGGAGACTGGATGAATCCTGCTTAGTTCAGGGTGGCATTTCCTACGTTCCTGTATGGACAAACAGAATATCCAAAGCTTCAATAATCAACACTAAAAGAGCATAAAGTATGACGAGATGCACAGAAAACAAGCTCCTGGGAAAACCAAACCGTGTTTGGCTGAAGGGGACACTTGTGTTTCGTGAACAGCCATGGAGACACCTGGCAGCCAGTGTGTGTGTCCACGTGCTCCCGGTGTCTCCGCACACAACCAGTGCTCGGGGCTGTGCTGCATTCCCAGCAGTGTCTGTGCAGCAGAAACTCGAGATCCATTTGTCAAGCCAAGTGCTGAGAGCTGTGCATAGGGCTGAGTTAAAGAGAGGGGAGGGGATTACGGATTAGGGGAAGGGAAGAGGACAAGCATACCAAGCTGAATAGTCTTTCCAGTTGCAAACCGCCTAATATTCTTTGCTTTGTGGGTGTTTCAGGCAGAGCTAATGGGATGCCAGGTGAACAGTGGTAAGGCTTTGTTCCCCGGATGCATCTAAAGAATTGGGGTATTAGGATTGTATGAGATAGAGCTTGACATCTTGTGCTTCTTGCTGTAATTTATTTGGGAGCTGGAAATACACCGGTGAAAATCCTGGCCTGGGTAGAGCCCACAGAAACTCTGCTGCTGGTTTCCGTGTGGGAGACATTTCAGTTGCTTTCTCTTCCTTTTGTGACGGCTTTGGCTTCCTCGGTTTTGCAGCATGCCGTAGGTAGGAGATTGGAATGGTGTCTTGATATTAATCTCCTTTTTGTCCTCTAAAAGACTCCAAGTCAGCCACTACAATTAATGAAACTCTTCCAATGTTCGAAGGGAAGCACATATAATGCTTATCTGAAATTACACCACAGTCCTCCAGCACGCTGCAGAACGCTCACCCCTGTTAGATGGACAGGCTGGACAGCGTGTGTTTTGTCGAAAAGCCGGCAGCATATTTGAAAAATCAGCGATGAATTAAAAGTAATAGATAATGAGAACAGGACTGAGATAATGGTGTATGGAATATTCAATGTTTATCAGATATTTTAATGTATCCAATATTTTCAGTGTAACGCAGATAATTAAAATCACCCCAAAGAAATAATCTTACAGGAGCATGGTCTCGGAATGCGATTTGTTTTCAACGATATTAACTTTAGGCTAAAATAATGTAGTGTAATGTAATGTAGGATCTGTGCAGGATAGATTTCTGCAGCTATTATTACAACTACCCAATAAAAGAAATCTCTCTGTATAATTTCTACAATTATTTAACTGCTAATTTGATTCTAAAATTGTCTTTCTAGGCAATTATTGCTGAAATCAATGCTATCTACTTGTGCACGCACAGAAAAATTCTTAACATTGTAGCCTGCCTAAATTCGCTGAATAGATGTTGAATTGCTTAAAATACTTGGGTATTTCCATGACTAATTAGGTCTAGCCATGGATGTCTTGACTTTGAGGTCTGGGCTGGTCAGGGAAGCAATAGGAGGAATCCCAGGGACATCAGTGGGTGGGGACTTGAGTCTGAAGTCTTTTTCTCCTGTGAGATACTACTAAGTTTATAGTGATACACCTGGGAGGGGTGTTCTCAGAAGGGACAATTTTGCTTCTTTGTTCTGCAATAACGACCAAGGAAAAAAGCCAAACTGTGATGGAGGGCACTAAGTATGTAAGAAGACTGATGCTCTCCTGAAGTGCATGCTTAAACAAACTGGAGTTGCCATCTTAAGGTGCCCAACAAGTTGTACTGCTTGTCAGCTGAGACCTTCAGTGACTAGGACAATGCAAATAAACACAATAAAGGTTAATCTGGAAGATAACTCAAGTACCACTCTGCAGTTGTTTATCTGTGCCTCCTTAAAATTGGTTTTCCCCCTTCATCAGTAGATGTAATTGTTAACCAGACAACGAGTGTGAAGTTACCTCAACTAGTTAAACTGGTGTGGTACTGAGACATCTGTGCCTCTGCCTTATGTGGGTATGAAATGTTTCAGGAACACCATGAACTTAATTTCAGTTCAGAGTAGGGCACAGTTGTTGTTTTGATGTTGTTAACTTCTCTTTGCAGAAGGAAAAGAAAAATACAGTGATATGTGTGTTCACTCTTTTTTTTTTTTTTAAATCCAAGGATATTTTGGTATCCTTTTCTTTTTGGGAAAAGTTGGTTCTCTCTGTGGTCTCTCTTGATTCCTTTCCTTTTGTAGAAATGCAGTTTCAGAGTAATTAACTTGAAAAATGCATACATCTTACCTCACATCACCCACTAATAAACTACTAAAAAACCAGTAAGTCAAATTTTGTGTGTGAAAGCTGCTGTTAGCAGCAAATTCCACCTTTTTAGTATCTGGGCATTTCAGCATATCTTGATAGAAATAACATGAGTTTGTCATTTAAGCACTGGATGCGTGCCTTTGCAAACAGAGATTTATTAATTACAGAGCACCTTCCTCTTTTACAGTCCATTTAATATCAAAAGAATATAATTGTTTCTCTTAATACCGTTTAAACATATTAAAAGGCAAAAAGAAAATAGCAATTACATAATGAAAAGTTATGCTCTTTTATTACTCTGTTTCTGTATAAAGTAAGACTTAGCCCCAACAGAATAAAATTACCATCCTTTTGCTATACCAGTACTCTTTCCAGTGATCATATTGGCATTTATTCTTGTAAGCAGCTGAAGGATTTCCATTTTAGCTGATTCCACAGTCTCTTTAGGAAAAATACTTTTTATGGATATTAGCAGTGCACCTTTGATAATTTTCATGTTTAAAGGGGGGACGTAATCTCAATTCGGAGCAAAGAATATACTTTGTTATCTATTTAATACAAGAGGATTCTTATGGCTGAGGTGACAATATGATTTGGAAAACTTAGATTAAATGGATTATGGACGAGTTCATTTTTTGTTCTTAAAATGTATACTGACAGTGTTGATAGAGTGGCATTTAGATGAGGTGTCTGGTGTGTGTTTTGTCAACGGGGTATAATAGGGATTATTTTTACTTGCCAAGGTGCACATATCCCATTGTGTGTTAAAAATTGTTCTTAGGAGTATTTTTAGGCTCACTGGTTAAGCTATCTTTGCTAGAGAAAATATGTAGTATTCAGGAAGAGAGATAGTGAAGTCACTTAAATGTCTCCTGTGGATACCCCAGCACTTGTAAGGGTTTTTTTTTTTTCTTGTTTTGTATTCTCCCACTTGGGAAACAGAGTTATTATTTTGATTCACCTGGAGTTTTTCAAGTCTTCTGTGCTGTTTCCAGGTTGGACTTACACGCTTAGTTTTGTGGTGCTTCTCTACAGTAGGTACTTTCTGTATTGATCCCCTGCTCGCTGTTCCTCAGGGACAGTTTTGGCAAGTGTCAAACACTTTTGGTCTTTACTGGGGTGTGCAACTGTCTGAAAGGTGTTAGTATTTTGGTTTCTGCTGTCTGCTTGGGCTTCGCTGCATGGCTCCTGATCGCAGACATGCTCAGAGATAAAATTATGTACACTTATTCATATCATCAACTTTAAAGAATTAACGTACTTCAACTGGCATCTGTGCTCGCCACATTGACAGCATTATTTACATTCAATGGACTCAAGCTTTTAAAATCCATGTTATTGCCCATTTTGCTTCCAGAATGTCATGAATTGCAGGAGCGTCACCGATGCAGAGTTAGTAATACATTCATAGATCTTGCCCTATTGAAAACCATTTCTTTATGTATTTCTCATAAAGTAGTTATCATGGGGTAGTTCTCTTGTTGTAAATTCAGAGCAGAGAGAGGACACCTATCCATTTTACTGTGACTTATTTCCTTACCTGCAGTTGGTTTTGCTGAATTAATCTCAGTGTAAAACATCAAATTTTCATCTGCACTTTGTGTCAACTTGGGTCAACTCATTTTAGACAATCTGCGTGGTCCCAGTGCTACATCCCCACTACAAGTTCACAGCATTTGCCATCTCAGTGTAACAGCATTTTTTGGGAGGTTTTGCAGAAGAGAGGCAATATAGATCTGAATGTATGTCTCCTCAGTGCTACCTGCAAGCACCGATGCTCTCTGAAGGCAGTGGTCCACCAAAACCTGCCACCAACACGGTAATATCAAACACTTCCATAAGACCCAGAGAGGCTGCTCACTTCTTGGCATCACAAATCTCCATTTTGTCTCTATGTTTGTACTTTCACTCAGGCGGAAACATGTTGTGCATTTCTAAATTAATGTATTTACCTAACTGTTTTTAATAGCTGTTTCTTTCAGGCCAGCTGATTTGTACACTTTCCTGAGCATTTAATTTGATTTCTACATTAATTCCATATCAGGGAGTAATTAGAATAGACAAAGAAGGAATAAGTAGGACTGAAGTTATGAAACAAAGCTGCCATGTGAATTTATTGCCTGTGGTTCTTCGGGACCCAGTCATCTGCTACAACTTCTTTTAATAGCTCCTTCTGACTTTAATGTGATCAAAACAAATGTAGCATTTTGTTCTTGAGTTACATTTGAATTCTGCTGCTTAGTTGTTGGCACAAAACCCCTTGGAAGGGGTGGGAGCACTGACCCTGAGGCTTGGTATACCCAAACCACTGGGGGTGTAGTGCAGAGCCTGCCTAAAGCCCTGGGATAGGTGGTTATCTTCCCCCAGGCAGTTCACTGCGTGATGGTGCTGGCAGAAACTTGTTAGAAAAGTGTTACTGACTTCTCTGGGGTTTTGTAAACGCACTGATTTTCAATACAATTTGAAAGGTAATGTGAAAGAAACACTGGGTAATGTTTTGAAATATTTTGGTCGCTTTCCTAGGGAAACAAAATTTAAAGCCGTGGATTTTTGTCTTTCTTTTCTCAGTCCGTTTGAAAGACTGACGAATGCACAACCCTTCTCAGTAATTTTTTAATCCTTTGGCCAGTTTCCATCAGGTTTGTCAGAGATAGAGCTGTCTGCTGTCTCAGGTTCTTCCTGCTTTCATAAAAATCTGTGTCTGCAAAGATGGAAAGGAGCTGATAACACGTCCTCTGCTGTTATCTGCTGTTCCCTGATGCTCCCAACCAGCAGAAGTGTGGGATGGAGCAGCTGTCTCAGGGGGCAGATGGGGAGACTCTGGCTGAATGTGACAGAAGGATTGGGGTTTTTTGGGTACAGTTGTGGGGCCATGGGACTTGGAAGAGCAGCCAGGGGGAGAGACAGGCAGGAAGAGGGGATGTGGCTTCTGAGTGTGTGTGTGTGGAGCTCGGTTCCTGTGTTAGGATACCTTCCTCAGCAATTCCTGTTTTATTTTGGCAGAGGAGCCCTGGCCCCTACACTGGCAAACAAACCCAAGTTTGGCCATGATGCTGGGAGCCAGGAGCTGCTCCTGGGACTTGGGGACAGAATGCGGTGACAAACATCTGTCACCACTTTCAGTGAGCCAACCACTATAAGTGCAGCTGGGAAAGACATTATAAGCACAGTTGTTGTTTCATTCAGCCGACGTGAGGTACCAAGAAATACAAATTATCTCTTAAAAGGTCTGACCTATTTCTTCAGGCTTTTCTCATTTGAAACAAAAATCCTGTCAGCACTTCGTCTTGTTTACACAAACACATATACACATTCGATAGTCCTCTTTTATTCCATGTGCATTATCCTGCTGGGTGCTCACTTGCAGCTCTGGGTCCTCTATTTATCACTGTGGCAGTAATTGAACATTTTCAGCAGTTTTCTTGCAGAAATAAAAGGTTCACAGTGCTATTGTCAAAAAAACCCCCACCCAAACTCCACAAAATCCCCTCAGTGAACATTTCAAAGACAGAAAATTGTATTTTGCCTTTCAAGATATTGTGCCATCAAGATAGCAAATGCCAAACACTCAAAACTTTCTCATAAGTTTATGGTTTTTTTTTTTCTCTGAAGGTTTATTCAGAAATTGTTAAGTAGTATCAAATTTATGGGTAATCCCATGAAAAGGTGATGCAAATCACTGGTGCTCAGTCTTTTCTTTGGAGAGGCAAAAAAAAGAGGACACATTGCAGTGTGGAGTTTTCAGATCAGTGATTTACATTATAACAAAGTGTGATTTAAGCTTTTATGGTAAAACAAGATGAAATTAACATAAACTTTGGTGCAAAAATAGCAATATGTTCCAGTTGGAGCTTTCAGAAAATGCTTAAAAGTAAATAGGAAGTTGGGCTCTTGGAAGATTCTCTCCCTCGCTCGTCCCAGGTGCTGCCTTCTGGAATGACACTAAAACGTGCTCATCACTGCCTGGTAGCTGGGTCAGGGCTTGTGAAGGTGTTCCTGTGCCTTCAAGAAAGAAAAGGGAGGATTCCACTAATAAATCCTCCCTATTTTGAATTTGCTGAACTGTCCCTGTAATTCTCTTGAGCCTAATGCAGCAATCTGTACTGTTACTCGCTGTGTCATGAGATGTTTTAGCTATTGGAGTACTACTACTCATTAGTGGGTATAATGTTGCAACTAAGATTTACATCAAAGCTTTCATGGGCCATAAGCTGAGGTTTTACAATATCCTATTTCTTGCCACGTTTGTCCTTTTCGGCCTTTTGTCATAGAAGATACATACTTACAAGTACCCAAGGAGATCTCTAAGGCTAAGTACCACAGGCACTTCAAGGTACTTCAGGCAGCAGTGCTCAGTAATTTTGAGTGAGTCAGTCGGTACCAGAGCACTGACTGGTGAGCTGCAAAGGCATTTGGGTGCCTACAGATGGGAACCTGCAAGATCACTGGAGTAATTTGGGCATAGAAATTGCACTGCCTCTTCAAGGGGCTGGTGGCTTCTCAAGTGAATAGGTGTTAGGCAGCTCTCAAAGCTGGCAGCTCCTGCAAGTCTTACGAGGCACTTACATGCCTCATTTGTAAATCTGCCCCTCAGGCACTTGTGATGAATTGTTCCAAGCGCTGTATTAGTTTCATGTTTGTTTTGTCATCCATGCAGGCGCTGACTTCTCTGGTCTTGTTTGCAAAGTTATGTATTGCGGGTCATTCTTTCAGTAGCATTTGTTCAGCTCAAAGTATCTTTACCTGCCTTTGGTGTTCAGTACAAAGTACCAGCCCTTCATGTTGCTGATATCAAAGAATTAAAAATAGCTGGGACAAACCAACATAAATTTTGCAGTAGTTAGGCAGACTTGATACAATATCCTTGAGTTGTTCAGTGCAGCCTGTGAGCAAAGACTGCTGCTTACTTCTCCGACTGACCTGTGGCTCTTGAGATGCACAAAGGCCCTTTTATAGGTAAAAGAATCTTTGCCCTGTGCATGTACTCATATGTACTTCATGCTGTTTTATATGGCAATGAATGTTTTGGTGGCTATGCTAGCATATTAAGTAAATGCACGTATTTTCATGGAAATGTATTGCTTGTATGCAAATGTATGTGTTTTTCTGCATCTCTCCTTTTTTCCCTGTGTTTCTGTAAGGCCAGCATCTGTTTTTCTGAAGGTGGTAGCTTTAAAGTTGCTGTTTTCATGAATATTTGATCTAATATAAAGTGCCCGGCTCTGTGATTTATGTTAATGAATTAACAATCACTGCGATTTCAGAATGTATGAAAGAAATGGAAACTAGCTCTTCTCCTATATTTATTTCCTCAAATTTGTATTCACTCACGATTTGCATTTGACTTGAGAGCCACCCACGCTGCTTCACACAGGTTGGTGTAGCTGCAGAGGGCTCTGCAGCAGAGCAGTGTCTCCTCCTCGCTCTCTGTGTGTGGGTGCTCGTCTGCCTTTCCCCCTGCATTGAGAAGCAAGGCTGTCCTCCCTGGTTGGCCAGAAGGGAGACACTGATTTGGGGTATTTAATTGAACTGTCTGCAGGATTTCTTCATGTTTTCAGGATATTTAACCTCACACTCCTCCTTTGCTTTTCCAGACTTTGTCTTCCTTGCAAACTGCCCGTTAGCTCCTCCACACACAACTGCATTAGGCATCTGCCTGGTGAGAACTGAGCAGAGTACTGGAAATAATCACACCAGTTTGTCCCCTCACAGAATTGCCTTGAAAACCGGGAAGGATTGAGAAAGGCTTCCAGCTGCTGCTCCCTGCAATGCCGGCTGCAGCACACATTACATGCACACTCACACACACACATCCAGGGCTGGTCTAGCTCTGAGGAAGGGCTGCTCCTGCCTATGGAATAAGCAGCAGCACTGCAGATGCTGCAGAGTTTCGTATCAAAGGTGTCAGAAACACTTTGCAACGTGTGATTTTTAACCAGTGCACTGCCACAGAAAGGCTGTGCACATTTACGTGGTAGTTCCCTGTGCCTCCTGTCACCGCTCTCATTGGTGCTCGGTAATGGAATTAACGCGACAGGAACGTGGGAGTGGTGACATGTTTGTTAGAGGAGATGGGTTTTTTGTTTACCCTGTCTGCTCAACTCTCTGATGATCACCATCATCATCCTTGGTCTTTGCTTCGTGAGGAAGAAGCACATTAAAATTTTTCCGCCTGAAAAAAGATGAACAAAGGGAGATTTTTGAAATCACAAATTACCATTTGTGGAAGGGATCAAGGTAGCGAATATAGAATCGCTACTGGCTGTATTACTTTATTTGTATTTATTTATTACATATCTCTCTAAACCTGGGCTTTTTACCACTAATTGCTGTACAAATACCAGACTCACCTTCCCCAACAGCTCATAATGCTTCTGTGTCCTGTTCATCCCGCTGCTGATGGGGCAAAGCCTTCTTTGCTGCTTTGAGTTTAATCTTGAGTAGTTTTCCTTTTCTCTTCCACTCAAATTCCCAAATTACTTTATGAGTATTTTGTCTATCCTGGCAATGTAGCTCCTGTATCAGGTGTTCAGGAATAAAATGTGAACATCTTCTGGCATCACAAAAGTGGTTTTTGCTCCGTCTCCCCAGAGATGCTTTCTTTGGTGATGACAGCATTTACAAGTGAGAAAATGTATGCCTTCCAATAGCTGAAAGCACAGCCAATTTATTTCAGGGACATGGGGCATTTTTTAATTAATCTTTTCCATAAATGTTGACATTGCATTACATGATTGAGATCATGGAAACTAAACTCATAAGCTTAGGGTTGTTTTCCGATTATTATTTTGCAAACGTAAATGAGAAACTGCAGGAAGGTTCTCAAAGAATGCCTTCTGTTATGCCAAGTTAACATTTTTTTAATCAATTTCAATCAATCAATTTTTTTTTATCTTTGAATTTATTCCACTAACTCTATTTATTCTGGCATTTCTGATAGTTGGGAAACTACTGAATTCTATACAGTTATTGTAAAATGTAACATTAAGGTAGGCTGCTACTTATCCTCAGAAAACATATTCAATTCTTCTGGATTAGAGTTTGCAGAGTTTTAAAACTGTATGATCATACTTTAAGTCTTGATAGTGAACAAGATACATCGAGCAGAGTCTGTCAGTCAGCAGTGAAATGGAGTCAGCATTTTATTACTTATAGCACTGAAAGTAATTTAATGAAATTAACAGAAAAACCCAATTATATCAAATTGCTATGGCAGATATTTGGACTGAAAGTGCAGTGTAATAAACTCATATTAATCTCAAAATGGAAAATCATGTGTAGCATAGGGCTAATCATTAATTTTTTTGCATATTTAATGAGTTCATTTTTAAATACAGCTATGAAATCTCTTACTGATTTCATTGCAGTGTTGATTCCCCTCACCTTCAGTGTACTCACTGTGTTACTATAGTGTCATTTATGATACGAGTAATACTACACTAATGCCTCAAGGTGTGTATTGATAGTGTTACTATTTTTAAAAGTTTATTGCATTAGGAATTCTGACCTTGATACACACCTGCTAATTTTTTTGTCGTAACATATGATACCTGTTTTTGTACTTAATTCTTTTAACCTCTCGGAGAGGTTGTTCCTCAAGGCAGCACCTGGATGGGCTCAGGGAGGAGGTGGAATAGGGCACCTGGAGCATCTTCCGTGCATCTTCCCACCAGCTGAAGTGTGCCCAGTGGGGGGAGTTTCTGCATTGGATGCAGAATTCATTTGCTATTAATTTACTGGAAATGGCTAAATATTGCTGATCAAGGCTGGAGAAGCCTCCACGTTACTGTTTTTACTAAATTGCTGTTGACAGCACTCCAGTTTGGTCCTAGTGCTGCCATGATACATCATGATTTACTAACTGTGGTCTGCTTTACATATTTAGCAGAAATAAGTGAACTATTATTGAACTATATGTGTTGATAGTTAAGTGATGAGGTGACTGGATTTTAAGTTGCAAATGTACCCAGTGCAATTTACATCTCACACTAAACTGCACTAGTTGTGGCCAAGGTAAAGAGATTTTAATAGTTGCTTGGATAACTCACCTTTTTTTCTTGCTTGTGTAGTACCTCTAGACGGCATTTCAAATTGTGGAGTAACATAATTTAACTAGATCTGTCTTAAAGATTTCCATTTCTTGTCACCTAGAAATTAGTATTTCATTTAAAATGAAATCAGTGCTTTATTTGAGTTGTCACGTGTGGAAGTAGATAAGGATCATTCTATAGTTAGTAGTTTAAAATATTTGTTTAATAGTTTAAATTTTGTTTAGGGTATTGCTTAGTATGTGCGTTTCCTATGAAATTTATAGTGGCCTGACCAGTAGGGTTGTAAAATGTGAAGTGATGTATTTAATGCATTGGAGCTGTGCTATAAATTTTTATCCTTGTATGATTCACCCACCCCTTTATGGGCATATATTTGGAAAGAAGAAATGCCATTACCTTAATGTACAATATTCTGACCTGAGCAACCGTTTGGTGGTGAGGGGAAGATATTGCTGCTGTTGGGTTTTATGTTAATAAAAGTATAACCAGAGTAATGGTCACTGACATAGCAGTGAGGTTTCAAGGAGAATGCAGGAGCCTGGAAATAGATAGACTAATGCTGAATTCTTTGAATGCTTACAGAATAGTCTGCAACTTCAGTCTCTTTTCTTACTTGTTTTTTAAGCCTTTGAAAGATTTTATCTATTTCAGTAAATAATGGATCACGAACTGGGAATGAACCAGTGGTTGTCAAACAAGGGCTGTTATCGGCGAGACCACTGTTCTCGGTTGTGGGATTTGGAAGATGTTTTTTGCTGCGGAGAATAAATGCAAAAAGGGAAAGGATTCTTGGGACAAAGCAGCTGAGATAGGCTTGGTGCTCTTGAATGTAAAGAGTGAGCACAAGAGAGTTTGTTCATGATGCTAATGCAGAATAATTTAAATCAAATTTGAGTCTACTCCTTGAGTGTCTAGTTTGAGAAATCGAAGGCCCAATTTAGAATATGTGTTGAGAAGAGGGAATTTTGACAATGCTGCCAAATTCTAACAGGTCTTTAGAATGAGTGAATTGTCATTTTTCAGAGGCTTGTAACGAGTAGATTTGGCTAGATAATCATAGGGACAGTAAATGACACATTTCAGTATTTCACACCCCTGCTCAAAAGCATCTGTATGCTTCTATTTCTCAAAGAAAGAGCCATTGTAATTTTTGAGAGGACAGAATGGCAAATTTCATCCTTAATTTTGTTTTCCTAAAAAAAAAAAAAAAGGTACTTTGTTTTGCTGAAAACTCACATCCCTTTATCTCCAAGTGTGATTTAAGGATCATCTCTCTATAAAGCCTCCTCTTGAATATTCCAGTTTAGCAAACATAGAAGGAAGTGAAAATAGGGCATTGTGGAAAGAATTCAGCAACCTCAGCTTACAGGAGTCCCTACCTGTGATGCCTCTGGTATGGCACCGCCTGTCACATTGACTGGGCCATGATCAAAGCTGTAGATGAGATCTGGGAGTTGAACTCACATGTATCAGTCCAGTACATCAGCAGTGGGGTATTTCTTGCCTTTTTAAGTCTTTAATTGCTTATGACTCACGATGCTTTATTAAAAGGATTTCACAGCATTAGCTCTCCTTTTAGAGGGAAATTTTCATTTCCCTCTAAGCAAGCTGCCAGGGAGGTTACCTGGCGGGATGCAGTGTGGTAAAAGTATTTCAATCCTGAAAGGGTAATAAATATTTACAGCTATTTCTCTGGAGCTCTTTAGTATTGATAAAATGGACAGCTCTAATTAGAGAGTATTTGTTGAGGCTGTGATGACTCAGCCACTGGTGCAATAAAGAGAGGAACAGAAATGCTGTCCTTCCCTCCTTGGAAGATGCTCCTCCTGTGATTTTGTGGCATGAATGACTAGAGTTGGCATCACGACTGCAGTTGTGATTTGGGCTGCCCCTCACCTATGGACCTTCCTGGTGCATCAAAAGCTCTCATCAGCCCTTTTTGAAAGTTTATTAATATGCTGGAAAAGTTAGGTGGTATTTACCTTTTTGTCTAGTTCATAGTGAACAATTCTGTGGCAGTTTGCTATGCTCAGATTAGATCATTTTCGTTCATTATTGAAAAAAAAAAATCTGAATATCACCTGCAGCACTTGCAGTGGTAGCACTAATGCCTAGCAGGGCACCTGATCAACTGCGGAACGTGCTGTGGAGAAGTGTGTGTGGTATCTATTCCAGCCAGTTTGAGGTTTGAAGGGAGTGGTAGGTGAATACCGCTCTTGACCTGGATTTCTGGGATAATGAGCCCCAAGAGAATAGGCCTGTAGAATTTTAGAAGGGTGGAATTGGTGGATTTTATGGAAATCAAACTTCTTTTTAAAATCTCTGTAGCTCAGCAGAGAGCACTCTGTAAATTCCTACAGGATCATTTTAAGAGTTCTATAGATAGAAAACTCTGTTGAATTTCATAGTGTCTTACCATAAAAGAATAGTTTACAACCTCAGCTTATTCACTGTGCTAAAGCACCGTTCTCTTTGGCAGAAAAGCCTCTTTTACTGTGAGGGTGGTCAAATGCTCCAGCTTTGCCCATGGAAGCTTTGGAGTCACCACACTTGCAGATGTTTAAAACTTGACTGGACCTGACCTTGAGCCGCCTGCTCTGGCTGACTCTGCTGTTACGGGCAGCGCTGGACTTGGTGATCTCCAGAGGCTCCTGCCAGCCTCATCCATTCCATGTGACTTTCCCTAAGGTGTTCTCTTCCAGTTACCCCACAGGTACACAACTGGAACCATAGTAAGTGCCAGGCTCTGTTCTATAGGATCTGCAAAGACCTGTGGTTACTTTTGGACCCAAATGCCTTCATAATAACTCTGTCTCTCAGGATAGATCTGATCCATGACCTTATTTTCCTGAACAAGGGCTCCAAAGAATGACTATTAGTACTTGAATAGTGACTAAAGATAATCTGTGGAGTCACAGTGCATTGATGTACAATTCCAGGTCTTGTCCCTGCAGAAACAAGGACTGCCTGTTCCCCCCACCAGCCTGCTCCTGCGAAGCACTTCACTGTGCAGAGCAGGATCCAAGTGTACCGTGCTCCTGTGCGTAAGCTCCATGAGTGGAAGGTGACCCACTGCTCACAGGTCTCATAGACGTAATCTGGCACAGCGTCAGTGTTCTGGTTACAGACCAACAGGTAGAGACTGTGTATCCCCTGTGTCTCCTGCAGTGGCACAGTTACTGCTGCATCTGTGTGTGACTTCAGAGGAGCCTTTGACCATGCCAATAATTACCTTCTAACTCTTCTCTTTAAAAGGTACTAAACCAAAAACGAGCTGTTCTCTTTCTTTTTTTCAGTCCTATTGCCATTAATAACAAACCAGCGGTATAATTTTGTGCTGAAACGTTGCTCAGTGTCTGAGGCAATGATTTACAAAGCCCCTTCAGGAAGGAGAAATTTTATCATGCAATCAGTGGTAATCTTAGCCATGAACACCCTGTGCAGTACCAGGACCTGTTGTCAGCCACAACAGCCGTGGCTTCTGCTGCCTTGCTTGGAGGAAGGCAATAATGAAGAAACAGCTTCAAAAGGGCTTAGGAAAACAGTAGATAGCAGAAGGTGGAGGTAGAAAAAATACTAAGCACATTGATAACAGAAGTTTTTGTCTAAGATAGCGTGCTCTACAGAAGGTTGCATCTGCCAGCAAGAAAGAACTGAACTAAAGATTGTTCAGAAACATATTGACCACCTACTCATTTTTTCTTCACCTGCCAGGAGTTATCCCCTGTGTGACACAAGGGAACATTGTGCCTTCTCCAATTGATACACCAGCCACCAGAGGTGCTGCTCTGCAGCAAAACCAAGTCCACCAACTTGTGCAGACCTGAGATTACCAAATGCATTTTTCCCTCCAGAGCATGAGGAGAGAGAGTAAAGATTTTCCAGGAAGATATCAGTGAAATAAATAACATCAAGGTTTGCACTAAATGAATACACCTGATGAAAACAGGCTTTGTAGATGTGACTAAATTGTGCAGAAGCTTTTTTAAACAGCATTATAAATACAATTTATAGATGTCTCTGTTGTATAGTTTAGAAATCAGGAACCTGAATCTGAAGTGCTAAATTGTTCCATTAAACTCCATTAGGCATCCTAATTAAGCAGGTCAGCTCATTTCAGACTTAAATTTATAACAACACACCTAAAAGCCTTTGCAGAATTGGAGGTCACCTGCAAAACAAAATGACACAGTATATGAAACTTAAAATCACAGAATTGCTGCAAAGACAAGAATCTCTCCTTAGCAGTTTGTGAAATTAATATCAAAATTATATTTAACATGTCTGTTTATGGTTTGCTTCATTCCCAGAAGGCAATATTCAGGTCCTGCATCAGAGCAGGGGATTTAAGTTAGGCACATGTGGTGTGCTTGTGGTGCACTGTGAGTTGTCATTAGTGCTGCCCCTGTGAGTGTTTGACCCCATCCTGCCACCAACCCCTTCCTCATGTGTGGGGACAAAGGGAACAGTACAGGATCTGAGCTTGAAACCCAACGTTCCCCGATGGGTATTTTGAATGTGGAGCAGGTTGGAGGTATGTTTTTAGAACTGCTGGAATGAAACAGGGATCTGAGGCTGGGCATATATGATTGTATTATCATGGACTCAGCTTTTATATGTGATTAGATCAAAGAAGGGTAGAGTTTTATAGTACAACTCCAAAAATAATCAATGTGGGCATTCAAATTCTATCCTTCGACACCACTCCTAGTGGTTTAGCTCAAGTTGCCTTGCATCCTATGCAGCTTCATGGAGGTAAAATTTGACCTTGTATCTTCATTTGCACTATCCATCCATGTACCAGAATTGTTCCACAGGATAATTAAGTAAGTTTCTAATTTACACCAGAAGTATCTCTGTGTGATTTGGCTAAGACCATTGGAAACAAAGGTAGTGGGGAAATAAAAGGCAGTTCTGAAAAGTTATATTTACAAGCTCTGACAATGGAGCAGTTAAATAAGACACAGTTTATTGTGTCAGTCGTTAATGTAGAAAACCTGAATTATTTCCTAATGATTGCAACATGGGTCATAACACAGAGTGATCCAGTAGCATATAAAAACTACTATCAACAAAACTGAGAGGGGAGGGAAGTAGATGTTATTGCTGCCCTGCAACAAAATGCTTTACACTAAATTGACTTTGCCCAGCTCAGGTATTTTGTGATGCTGCTCACGGGATTATTCAGCCCATGGCCACTTCCAGGCACCCGCTCTGGAAGGTCTCCAAAGTTTTAGTTTTAAGTGCAGTTCATTGTTAATGAGAGTGGTCTTCTCAGGAGGCAAAGCAACTGTGCTGTTCTGTTTTTTTTTTTTTTTGGTGTATTGCAGTTTCCCGAAGCTATTATTTCTGGTGGCAGCAGTGAGCAATATCTGTGGTTTGTCAGTGCCACAGACTCTTACCCCTGCTCTGGTAGCTCTCCTCTACTGCACAGCAGTGGTCTGATTGGTCAAAACCTATTCTTTACTGATACAGCACACCTGACCTGATTGAAGGCCTACATGTCCATTTTCACTTTTCTTGGCTTCTGTATCTCCTTCTGTCCTGCTACTGTCTTTTGGATGTCAAGTGATATCAAGATTTTTGCACCCTGCAGGTCTCCCTGCTCCAGGGTCATTGAAGTAATCTCCCTGTGGTATCTTGCTTCCAGTTTTGACTTTCCTCAAGAAGCAAATGCTCTTTGACAAGATAAAATACGTCAGCTGTAATTCTTAAATCAAGTGAAACATTGAATCAGTTGGTATGCAGGAGCAAAATTACATGAATGGTCGGAAGAACTCCAGTAGACAACAGAGAAAACACGAGACGATGCTGACCATCACAAGCAATCCTGCAGCCTTAACAGGCTGTCCCTTTCAAGCTGCACCAAGAATTTCTCCAGCTAGACTTATTTTGAAAAGGCAACCTAGTACTGTGGGCTCCATTAATACTTAAGATTCATCAGTGGTTTTCATTGTGTACACCTGAAAGGTTCCAATTTCACATTAGAAATAAAATACGGCTATTTGCCAGTGCCAGCTGATGGCATTATTACTGGCCAGGACTGATTCCCCTGCAGTCAGGCACAGTGTGAACATCTTGCTATAGCCTTGTCATGCTCTATCTCTCATAAACACATTCCTTTGCTGCTGTAGCCCTCCTGTGAATCAGACCTGGCTGTACCAGTCAATCTGCTGACTGTGTAAACATCCCTTGGACTCTGAAGTTGAGACCATGGCCATAACTCTGCTTTCTCCCATTTTCCTCCTCAGTCTGTCAATAGCTACTGTACTGCTTCAGCTTTAGTTAGAGCTGGCTGAGTCACACCTGTCACTTGTTATTTACTTGTTCCAAGCCAGTGTGTTCTCAGATGAACTGCTGGCAGTAGGAAAATTCGACTAACAGGGTTGTGGGAAGGAACGTTGAAACTTTTGGTGCACTTCACAAAATGTTATCTGAAAAGACTGATCAAACTTGCTAACTGTTTCATGCAACCCAAAATTGCATTTTTCTCAGGTAATTTCACAATATTTGCTGCCTTTAGCGTGAGAGTGGAGATGAGGGGCAATCATTTTATAGCTTACTCAGAGCTCGGGAGATCCTCGATAGTACTTGGCTGTCCTTCCCTAGTGGTGGAAAATCTGTTTTAACCACAGTAGTATTTGAATTGATGTCTTCTGGGAGTAAATCTGTACAGAACCTCAAACTTCATTCTCCAGGGTATGCAAAAGTGGTAATTGTTTCTCATCTTGTTTTTGTGAGATGTCCTATAGACACTGTAGTCTGATTCAGTCTCTGTTACTCTCAGAGCACTGTAGAGGATGCAGCAGGTACTCCCTATTGACAAAGGAAATCCTAATTTGATCATCTGACATCACTCACAACATCTGTAGCGAATCCTTTTCCATTAGTAGATGCATTTACACTCTAATATGTTAACTGGTTTTAGATTTTTGTTATAAATAAATGCAAGAAAATCGGATGCAAGTAAGTGTAATAGGCCACATAAATTATAGTGTAGTTGTGGAAAAGCAAGAAAAGCCTAAGAAATTCTGTGTTGCAAATGCTTTATGTGAAATTCAAAAAATCCAGTGCTGGAAGTGGGATGGGAAAAATGTATAAAACTTAGATCCTCAAAATAAGGTTGAACTGTGTTTAGCAATCCCACTAAACCAGCCTATAAGAAAAGTCTGTTATAATCTTAGCATAGGTTATTGCTTCTATTTAAATACTCATTGTACTATGGAATAGCTTAGCTGTTGAATTTCTTGGCCTCATTCTGTATTTTATTTTTATACATCTATGTATTTGTTTTCAGTGTGATCATATTAAGGGTGTTCCAGTCATTGGAAACACTCAGTGTTTCAAAGGCACTTTCTGAGTCCTAAGCTTTGTCTAGGTAGAAAAAAAATATTACTGTGTCTTGTCTACCACTTTTTTTGGGAGGAATTAGGTTTACTAAAAATCACTTGCTATCTGAAGAACCATCTCCTAGCCCAGCTGTTCTCATACCTTATAAACTGACAGAAGCAGTGCATCTTCTGGAGGTTAACTCAGAAGTTATCAGGAAAGAACATCTGATTGGGATAGGCACAGCCCACTAAATCAGCCCTGCAAATACTCAGCAACAGTAGAAAAGCAGAGAAGGGTTGTGTGGAGGAAAAAACAAAATAAATTATTTGAATGTAATGGAGAGGGAGCAGACACAACTGGTGTAAGTAATCTGGGCTGTAAAGAAAAACATGGAGCTGGTGATACATTTCTGTCTGGGTAGCCTGACAAATTCACTGCTCCGGACAAAGAACTCAGAGCTTCTCCTGCTGCCAACATAAGGTAGATCCATTATTATAGTGTCTGAGAGGGTATTACCTAATGCTGCTTTTGCATTTGTTGCTTGTAACAGTAATTTTGATAATGTAGAGAGGTTAGAAGGATGAAGCAGTGTTTGGTAACAGAACAAGCATTTTATTTATTGCTCCTAACTCATGAGTCCTTTCACAACTTTTCTTTCATCTTACAGATGCGTTTTCCATGCTATGACTAACAGGCTTCTCCATCCCACTGTGGATACACGCCAGTGCACCACATAATGCAGATTTTCTGACTGGGTGATGATTATGTACTAGCCTGGGGACAGAAACGGAGCTATAAGTCCTTTGGGAAAGACTGACAAAATGTAACCAATATCTAATCTTTTCATTATAGAGTTGCTGATGTAGCTCTAGTGACACATCTACCAACTCGCTGGCTGTCACCTATTAGGCAACTTCCCACTCACCAGCTACCCAAGGTGTTAATCTGTGCTCATGGGACACAGTAAGTCTGTGTTAGCACAGCTTTTTGGCTTTAATGTCTTCTATCGCTGTAGAATTTTTTCCCGCACAGAAGAGATAAACACAAATTCAACCTGTCTATTGGTATTATTTTGTGATGTACCTACAGTCGTTAATGTTCAGACAATATTTGCTGACAGGGAGGCCTTATGAGTAGAAGGGCAGCCTAAACCAGTTCAGTGGTATCGTAAAGCTTCCACTAATCCATGGGTTACTTTTTTTACAAGCTTTAAGTTCCAGGAGACTTGAAAGAATTCACTGGCTTTGCTTTCTTTCTTGCCACTTTTAAATAATGTCTTGCGAGCGTTGTGACTGAATGGCTGCAAGTGCAGATGAATTACGGTTCCCTCCCTGCCCGAACAGGCCAACCCTGCTGCAAAACTGATCTTTATGGTTGGTGGGGTGCAGACTCATAACTCAGTTCTTTTCATTGCCATCTGCAAGGCTTGCCTGTGCTGGAAGGGGAGAAAATTCAGAGCTCTTTGCCCAGAACAGCTTACTTGATAAAAATATTTTCTTACCATGGAATTGGAGTAAATCCTGGCTGCAGTACTTCAGTAGCACTAAAGGCAAGCCCAGTGTGGTTGTGGTCCCTTTCTACCCTCAGGCAAGAGAAAGGGGACAGAAGGGGAAAGAAGATCTGCATCTCCCTGACGGGAATGTTGATTCCATTCAGTAGCATCTGCAACTCTTATTCAGGAACAATTACATAACAGCAAGCCCAAAAAATAGCCATTGCAGAGTTTCTTTGAACATGAAATCTGAAAAGGGTTTGTTTCTTTACTTATTTGATATTTAATTGTTTGAGGCCATAAAATAAATCATTGAAGTGTTGCTTAGATCCTGCATGCTGCAAAATGAATCCTTCTGTGCCTTCAAATACTAAATTATTACTCTCTTTTATCCAGAGCAATGAATACTGCTGCCTCAGTCACAGCATCAAAGGTCCAACTGAACACTGATTTTTTTTTTTTTTTTTTAAATTTTTGTGTGTTGCAGTTTCTATACCCTTTGGTTAAAAAACAGTGAGATTCATTATAGGAAGACCACTTCAAAGACCCAATTTTTTGATGATACAAGTGTTCTGAGTAACAAATCTGAGAGAAAGACCTAGGCTGTTAGTCCCACCAGGACAGACCTTCTATAACCTCCTGCAAATTCTAGATGCTTTGGGCAGATTCTTTTTGGCTGATGGGAGCATTGACTGTTTGCAGTGGATTTAAAACAGCAGCTCTAAAACTGTGTGTGTGATGCCAGTGAATTTCCTATAAGATATGTTTATTTTGTGCCTTCTTTATCACCCTGAGCTGTTTTCCAGGGAACTGCATGGAAGTGTTTACTATGCTAACTGATCATCTGCGTCATTCTGGTAAATAGAAACTTTCTGGAATAACTAAATCATGATGTGGGTCTTGTGCTTGTGAATTTTTATGCATCGGTGTTTCTACAGTAACATTGAAAATGAATTCTTTTACAGATTCAGGGTTTTATTTTTTTGTGTCTTTCTCATTTGGTGTGTTGCCCAATCACAACCCTCACTGTAAAGGTCTCTAATTCACAAGGCAGGTAGCCTCGTTGGCAGACTCATGCTCGTAGTAAACCCCCACACTTCTCAGACCTGAAATACCTCACTCTTCTGCCTGCTCAGGGAAAGGATTGCTAAGATGGTGTGTGCCAACCCCTAGTATGCTTCTCATCCCTTTATTCAAGAATTTCACTGAATTTCTGTAAACGTTATAATAATTCAAGTGAGACCACTGCCTCTCAAATGATAATTTTTTACACGTACTGGAAGTGGGCCACAAAAACACGGACCGATTAAATATTGTCCAGAGGCTTACACAATGAATTATTGTCCAAAGCTGAGCCCTGGAGTCCCAAATCCATTTCAGGTTTGCAGGAATCTCTTACACGATTCCCCTGGGTGCTGAATAAACAGGATACACAAAAGGAAAGTATCTTTGATCTCCAATTTAACTACTACATGCTTAATTAAAGCCTGTTTGTAGCTTGTAGGAAAGATATCAGAGTTCTGATGTATGAGTCTCAGATTTGTAGGAGCTGATATAACAACAGCACAGGGTTTTTTATTTGCAGAGGCTATTGCAGTACTAAAGCCTTCTGTGACTTTGATGCAGGTGAGTGAATTTCTAAGGCAGCCATTTAAAAAACACCTTTCTAAGTGGAATATAATTGCAGCCTGTGCACTTTTAGCTGGTAACATGCAGGTGAATATCTGCTTGCTCTGACTGTCAGAATGCAAGCCAAGCTACTGCCCTGAAAATCTTCATCTCACAGCCTCATTTTTAGAGGAAAAGCCGAGTCTCTTCACATTCTGATTTAGCTTGTATTTCTGTAATGAATATTTTAATAGTTTTATTTAGTATTTTTTTTTTATTATGCCTATACATATTGTGAAAATGTCTTCTTCCTTCTGAGATAGTCTTACAGAAAAAATCCTAGTCTTTCTCACATGCTCTTTCACCTGCTTTTTTAAGGTGCATTGGTTTGATCCTTTCAGTTAATAATGAATCTATCATCCGATGTCAGGGAGCACTATTGTCCTTTTTCAGCTTGCCAATTTAAGTCTAAATCTTTCTTCTTATTTCATTGTTGTCCACCCAGTAAGACTGGTTTTAGGGCTTTACTGTCACATTGCATATATGAAGCATAACTTCAGCTTGTGCTTGAAAATGATTTGTATAAAATGTGTGGATGCATAATTTCTGATCCCACCACATCAGTTCTTTTCTCACACTTTCCCTGCCTGCACACACCGCCCACGTGCTCCCCAGCTCCTTCTGGCCTGCCCATCCTACCCACTTCCCTCTGCTCTGGCTCAGGAAAGCTCCCTTTGCCTGGGCACAACCCTTTCTCCCCTCTC